>PVIC010037066.1:0-12307 GCA_004025085.1 Thryonomys swinderianus
TCATCACATTCCCACACCAAGTTTCCTATAGAAATATTCCACTCTATAAAAGCTGTCCTACTTTCTAGAACTCCTTTGCATCTACAGGTGTTCATGCCAAAGAGAAGATCCGGGAATTGTCTATCTGTGATCTATTGATTTCACTTATTAGTATATCCTCCAGGTGTCTCCATTTGCACCTAAATGGATCGATCTTGTCATTCTTTATGGCAGAGTAATACTCCATTTTGTAAAAAAACCACATCTTCTTTATCCACTTGTTTCCCTTTTTTAATTACCATCACATCTTTCTTTACCTATAGACAATGAATCATTTTAATGAGATTACTTTTTAATTTTTCTTACTAGCAAGAGGAAATATCTTTCTTTGTTTATTGGCCATGGTCTTTTCTTCTATATGAATTAACTTTTAACTTATTTTCCAGTTTTCTGTTATACCAGGTTTTAAATTTCTTAATTCTTTTTAATTTCTTCTATATTTCATAAGCCACTAAGATTAACTGGTCCTTTTCTATCTATCAAACATAATTTATCTGTCTGTCTGTCTGTCTATCCATTTATTTATCTATCTAATCCTTCCAGTTAAAACTTTTGGTGATGTGGTTTACAAATACTTGATCCCCATCTGTGACTCAGATTTTAACTTTGCTGACTGTGTTTCTTAAATAATAGATGTCCTTATTTTTAGTACGATTACTTTCATTGATGTCTTCTCAGTTCTTTTAAAAATAGTCTATGGATAGAATATACTTTTAGTTCATTAAAGTTACCGTTATTAATGTATCAGTATTGAATAATCATTTGGTTGAACATAGGTTACATAGTCTTTTTCCTCAAGTCTCTGAGAGACCTCTTTCTCGATGTCTTCTTCTTCTTCATCTTCTTTTCAGTTAGTCCGGCTGACACTGGTCATGGAGACCCACATACTCTTTGATGAGAGGTGTTTATATGTAGACCATTGCTCTTGCTTTTCAGGGTTCAGTGTTGTCCTTCAACCTGAGGAATCTTGTCTTTTGTTGGTTTGGGGTTATTTGCATCTGTGATCTCTTGATAATTCTGTTTGTTTTCTGTTTGAAATTCTGTCATATGTGCATTAGCCATTCCAACTCTAGCATGTGGACATTGTCTTTCTTTCATACTTTCCACTCTGCCAACCTGTGATGCTCTCAGCAATACTCTTAGGCTCGTCTTCCAATGTATTCCCCTTTAAGAAAATCATGACTAATTTTGTTGATTTATATACAGAGGGTTTCTTAAGTGTGCATAATACATGCATTATGATCACTTTCACATACGACACATATAAACACCTATCTCTATTTCTTCTTCATCGCTATTTTAATAATTGCTGAGTTAATTCTTTAATTCCAACCAAACACCACAAGTCAGATTCTAGTTTCCTTCTTTCCTTAGTTATGATCCTTGCCATAGCAGTGAGAAATCTTTGTCTCATTATCCCCAATATATTTACTCATTTGCTTTAGACTGATATTCAGAGAAAGCAATTTCAGAATTGCTAACCTGTACCACTGGGAAAATCAAACCTATCAACCAAATGTTGATATTTATTCATTATTCTTTACATATAAAATATACACTTTTGAAATAAACAAATCTTAAGAGTACCACATTCGACAGGTTTTGTCAAATGAACATAACCCAGTAAACCACAGCACTGTCATGAGACCAAATGGTCTGTCTGCCCAGAAAGTTTCTAGGATTTCTTTCTTGTTAATCACCTTCCTTGCTTCCGATGGAGGCAACCACTTGCCCTGTTTTTCACTATGGATTAGTTGTGTCTGGCTTAGCATTTCATATAAATGCTATCATACTGGGTGATCTGTTCTGTGTGCAGTTTCTGTCACTCAGTAGAATGTGTGAGATTCATATATGCTGTTGCACATACAAATCACTTGCCTAAGTTTTATTGCTGACATATTCTCAATTATATGATGAGTTTTTCATCCCTTACTTATTAATAAGCTTTTGAGTTTTTGCACAAGTTTGTGGAAGGCCTATGTCTTTTTCTCTACTGAACAAATTTCAAGGTGAGAATTGTGAGATTCAATAGCTGGGATAGCCCAGTGGTAGAGCATTTGCCCAGCACGACCAAGGTTCCTGGATTCAATCCCAGGACAGGCTGAATAGAATTGTGAGTTTCAAAGGTAGGTCTGTAATTAAGAATATAAACTCCTAATTTTTTCAGAGTAATGAAACATTTTGCATTTCCACCAGTAATATAAAATATGTGCGCTCCATGTCATCACCGCTTGACTTCAATGGATGTTATCATTTTGGCCTTTCTTGTTGGTGTGTAGTGGTATCTTTTTGTCGTTTTTACTATATTTTCCTGGTGACCAACAGCACAGAAAGCTTTGCAGTTGCTTTCTTGGCCTTTTCTGTGTTCTTTTGGAAGGAGTTCATTCATGCCTTTTAATTAGTTGGACATTATTTTGTCTTTAAATAGTTTATAGAATTCAGTAGTGAAACCATCTCATTCTGGAGTTTTGGGGGAATATATAGTTATATTATATCATGTATTATAACATATATATTGTATATATTATATTCTTTCATACTATACTTATATATATATATATACTCACATATTCATATATATTATACATCTCAAAAACACGGTACTCTGAGTATTCAAAACATTAATTATATTTTTCATTATATATAAAGTTTATGAGTGTTTCATACATGTGTGTGTCTGTGTGGTCAGATTTCCTGTTTTGCCTTATGTGAGTTTTGTATGGTCTTTGTTCATTTTACTTAAAATTGCCTATAATGTTCTCTTAATATGCTTTCAAAGTCTTTAAGATCCCCAAGGATGTGCTTTCACTCACTCATGTTTATATTGGTAATGTTATCGCTTTTTTTCAAAAATCAGCTTTACTGAGGTCATACTGATTTCAGTATCTAATAATTTTGAAGAAACAAATTTTGTCTTCGTTAATTTTGTGTTTTCTATTTCATTAAATTTGACTCGTTTCAGTTTTTAATGGAGATTTGGTTTGCTCTTACTTTTGAACGTAATAAATAATACATTTTAGATCTTCCATAACATAAGCAGGTAAAGCTATAAATTTTTATCTAAGCACTGCTCTATTTTGTATCCCACAAGTTTTGATAAATCATGATTTTATTAACACAGTTTCAAATATTTTCTAGTATGTGCTGTGATTTCTTCTTTGACTTATAAGATATTTAGGAATGTATTACTTCAACTCTAAATATGTGGGGATTTTCTGAATATCTTATAATAATTAATCTCTGGGGCTTTCTGAGGCAGGGTCCTGCTCTTAGTTCAGGTTGGCCTTGAACTCTTGGTCATCCTCCTGCCTCAGCCTCCAGAGTGTTGGGATTACAGGTGTGTGCTTCCACATCTGGTTTAATCTCTAATTTAATTCTATTGTGGTCAGATAATGAGTTCTGTAATATTTTATTCTTTTGAAATATTTTGTTGTAGGCCTTAATTTCCTCCTTATGATTTTTAATCACGATTCTGTCTAATTATTTCAAACACAGTGTAATGGTGTCTTGGATTCTCCTGGAGGGCTACGGCCTTATACAGCTCCCCCCGTGTGAGCCTCCCATTTCTGATCCTTTATGCAGCTCCAACACCTCTCGCCCATCAAAACTTCAGTTCCAGGTGACACCTGGCTTTGAATTTCCTCTTTAAAGCCTAGAAGTATATTTTCTCTTGAGTTGAGCTCTGCATGCTCAGCTTTTTTTTTTTTTTTTTTTTTGAGACAGGGTCTCACTCTGTAGTTCAGGCTGGCCCTGAGCTCACTATTAGCCCAGGCAAGCCACCGCAAACTCAGCAATCCTCCTGTCTCTGCCTCCCGAGTGCTGGGATGACAGGCGTGAGCCACCACGCCCGGCACTGTGGTGTGTGGTATTGATGGCTGGTGGGTGTGAGTCACCACGCCCAGCATTCTATGTGGTTGCCGGGGATCGAACTCAGGACCTTGCGCTTGCGAGGCAGGCACCGGAACCTCTGAGCTAAATCTCCGGCCCTGCATGCTCAGCTTTTACTTGTTATGCTCTATCTTAGATTTTACTCTTTCACGGGAGGAGAGAAGGGGCTCCTTAGCTTAGTACGAAATAAAGCTGAACAAGGTTGTCAAACTTAAAAAGTACAGATGGAATCGAGTGCTCCCTGACCATATAGCAAGGTGAAAATCCGGAGCGCTTATCATGGGGTGTGTGTCAAGGGTTGAGTCCTCAGGCGGAGGAACAGGGCCGGCCTGGGTGAAGCCCCGACGCTGAACGCGTCTCTCGCAAGCATGCGAGGTTCGGTTCGCCTCGCCCGCGGCGGGAGGGGCGAGGGCTCCAGGCCCCGAGTCTCGGGCCGTGTCTCCTGTTCCCAGCCGTCTTTACCACTTCGGCAGCCGCGGTGCGGGTGACCACAACTCTCGGCAATTTGGAGGACAGAGGGGATTCCTCGTCACCACCCTGCCGATAATCCGGCACCCTACAATCCGTTGTTTTCAATTTCTGTCTTTTCTCTGGAAGATCGGGCCAAAGGAATGTTGAAATTTCCAGTAACCCCAAACCTCCACAGTCTGTCACACTTCAAACCCAGAGCTGTGCGTCCAACCGAGAATTCAAAACACTATTTTCACACTTCACTTCTGACCAAAGGAAACGTGGTATGTTGGCTTTAGCTTTGAATTTCAATCGATATAATTCAAAATATATGAAATCAAAGTCTATTTCCAGAACATCTGAGAGTCACCCAGTGTCTCGCTGCTCCTACCCTGTCCTGCAAAGCTGGTTCTTGTTTTGCATGTTCTAAGTCCTTGTTTGAAGTTCATCCATGGGGCTCAAGTTCTGGCTTGGCTTTCATCCCACGCCACATTTTACACTCACTTTTCATTTCACATGAAGTCGAGGGGAAGGAGCACAAATAGAGACTGTGGTAAAAAGGAGGGGTGGGCAGAACCGTGTCCCCAGCGAAAGAAGCCAACTTGGAGTTTTCTCTACATGTCTGAAATCAGACTCCAGGGGAAGAAGTAGATATTTACTGACAGAAACATCACTTATTGAGCATCTATTCTATGCATCGTGTATATCCTGTCAGAGGAAAAATAAATTACAGGTTTTGTGCCTAAGTAAGAGCCAGATGAGTAAGTAGTAATTAGGATAAAATGTGCTGAATTAGAATGTTAGGAACATGGGAGAGTGAGGGACCCTGGGAAGGACTTCGAAGAGGCTAGACTTTGCAGCTGTTTTTTTTTTTTGTTGTTGTTTTTTGTTTTTTTGAGACAGGGTCTCGCTTTGCAGTTCAGGCTGGCCCTGAGCTCACTATGTAGCCCAGACAAACCTGGAACTCAGCAATCCTCCTGTCTCTGCCTCCCGAGTGCTGGGATGACAGGCGTGAGCCACCACACCCGGCACTGTGGTGTGTGGTATTGATGGCTGGTGGGCGTGAGTCTCCACGCCCAGCATTGTATGTAGTTTCCGGGGATCAAACTCAGGACCTTGTGCTTGTGAGGCAGGGGCCGGAACCACTGAGCTAAATCTCCGGCCCAATTCGCAGCTGTTTTGAACCCTGAGGAAGAAAGGAAAGGAGATAGAAGAAAGCTAAAGCCAAGGCTCCTACAGGCTGCATCTGACCCACAGTCGAGAATAGCTTTGCTTAGACGAGACCAAGGTGAAGGAATCTTAATAAAGCGATATCAGGTGCTGAGAACCAAACAGGGAAGCCCACGTCAAGCCCATGATCTTTCGCATGACAGTCACACGACACGGTTACCATTCGTCCGCCGTGAGCTGAGCGGCCCTGGTCTGACTCATTTGCCTCTCCTGCGCTTTGTGGTAGCTCGGAGTTCCATTTTATATAGAAGAAACTGAATTGGGAAAGGGTCTGCTCATCCCCAGGGTCACGCAGATCACGAATGGCAGAGACCGGATGGGCTCGAGCTAGCGCCGCCTGCGTCGGGGTCCCTGATTGTCACCCACATTGTCTCCCTGTGAGACACACTCGGAAAATCCCAGAGAGAGACTCAGGCAGAGGGAAGTCTGACAGCCCCGCAGGTGAGCCCAGGGCACAGCTCGCTGTCCCAGAGAAGGACGGTGCCGTGCCACACATGGTCAATTTTCCTGCATGGGGGGGGTCTTGAAATCAGATCTTGGAACCTGAAGCACCAGCACCAGCTGGGAATGGTCAGAGATGTGAATTCTTGGTCTCCTTCCAGATGTGCTGAATCAGAAGCTCGAGGTGGACCTCAGTCGTCTGTGCTCTGACGAGCAAGCCCTGGCATCTCGGCACGTGATCTGTCCTGAGGGCCGTGGCTTCCCCTCCTGCTGCAGAAGGTTAGTGGTCTCTGGGGCGGGACGCCCACCCTGCCCTGGCCTGGTCCACCACTGGACGGTTCCCCTCTTGCTGCCGTATCATGACACCCAAGCCCGGCCCCTTGGGACGGTGTGAGAGGAGGAGACGAAGGAGAACCTGGCCGGGTGCAGAGAGGAGGGACTCTGATCGCAGGGTAGGTGCTCAAAGCCATGCCGTGCCCAGGCACCTATCTAACCCAAGGGCAGCTCCAGCTTGTGTTCGTTTGTTTGGATGGTTGCGATTTTTTTCTCCCTGATATTCTGGGTCGTATTACAAAATACACTTGAATTCAAAACTATGCACAGTGCCAAAGCTATTCTTCTCCAAGAGAAAGCACATGACGGGGTTTCCCGTGTTGCCTGCAGCAGAGAGGGCGTGTGCGCTCACACACACATACACATACACATCACTCTAGTGTCCAGACACGTTCGTGATCACACAGAGGCAGTGTTCTATGTGCATCGGGTTTTGTCTGTACTTTTTTTCTTTTCTTTGAGACAGGGTCTTGCTTTGTAGTTCAGGCTGGCCCTGAGCTCACTCTGTAGCCCAGGCAAGCCTGGAACTCAGCCATCCTCCTGCCTCTGCCTCCCGAGTGCTGGGATGACAGGTGTGTGCCACCACGCCCGGCTTGTCTGTACTTTTTGCAAGTCGCATCCAACCTGGAGCACGTTCTGTGACTTTCCGGAGAGCTCTTCCTCAGGATGTCTTTATTTAACCAGCCCCTCACTCTAGACGCTTGGCGCATTTCTGTTCCCTCCTACAGCACACAGTGTGGTCCCCTGGTATACACAACCTGTGATCAGGCTATGTGGCAAACGCTGCAGTTTAAAACAATACAGTGAAAGGCACCCTGCCACCTCTCACCTTGAAGTCACTGCCCTGACTCTGAACACAGCTTTCCCCTCTTCCTGGCCACTTTCTGACGCAGTTCTCGAAGTCCTCACCCATCAGCATCTTAGGCGGCATGATCAGAACTGTAGCGAATGCTGCTGCGTGTAGTGGAAACGCCGCCTCATAAAGACATGCGGTTTACCCCCCCCCCCGGGTGGCACCACGCAGTGTCAGGCTCTTTCCCAACGTCAATGTTCCCACGGAAGTTAGAGTACTGACTCTGTCCAGGACGTCCAGCAGCCACAACAGGGAAGCTGAAGACGCTCATCACAGACGGCTTCCAGAGCTGCCTTGGCGAGCGGAGGGAAGGACGGGGTAAGAGCTTCCGGGGCCCGGGGCGGGGCCTTCACGACACCGTGTCTTCTACCGTAATACACTTTTAAAAGAATTAGACATTCATTGTGCTGTTTGCTCACCCCACATGTCTCTGCGAACCCACCTGTTGGAACCCGCTGGCCGTCCTGCCCCTGGTGCCGAGTCGGACCCGCCTTGCACTCTTCGGGTAGTGCTCTCGGACACGAACTTGCCCGGGTCAGACGCTGGCTCCTCACCTCCCCCTGGTCCTCCGAGGTCACAGGGCTCATCTTTGCCTTCTGGTTTCTTCCTTTCCTGTCTCAGGAGACCCCTCGCCCACCCCGTTCCGTGCTGGAAAAGGCCAGAGAGAGTGACTCGCTGGGCTGGAGCACAGCGGGTCAGTGGGGATTTGTCATGGAGGCCACCGGGGTTTCTCCAGCTGTTCAGGGCCGGAGACAGGCTCGCTCTGCGCCATCCTGGGATCGCACGATCCGCGCACAGCTGCTGAGAGCTTCTCTGTGAATGCGGCCGTTGTCTCGTGAGCACAGCAAGGCCAGGCGTGGACGGCAGCTGGTCCGTTCCGACTGCAGCGAACGTGCGGGCCGTGAGTGGCCGTGCCCCGGCCCCAAGCTGTGCAGGACGGAGTACCCTGCGTGCGTGGCCGAGCCCAGGGTGAGAGGAGTCCTCACGCGCACCCCAAAACTTAAACTGCTCATCCCACCCACCGCAGCCAAGCCCAGGCCAGTCAAAAGTGCGTCAGACTGGAGGAGGCTGTGGAATGTTTCCCGCCTCAGCTTTTTGGGCATTGGAGCTGGAGTTGGGACTTAGGGACTCTGACCGCGCCCGGCTGGCTCTAGATGACGTAGGGAAAGTGGCAGGGTGGCATCCACGTGGCTCCTGACCCTGGCTCCTCGAGGCTGGAGCCCGTCCTCACACGGACAAGGGCGGTGGGCCCTTGCTCTCTCGCTGAGCGGCACCGTGTGGTGCAGGGGCGGGTTCTACGGGTTTTGGCTGAATGCACACATGTGCATCTCTTTCACTTTAAAACCATATTAAAAGGCATGTGACAAAAATTCTACTCTCTTAAGCACCCCGACATGCAGCTCCGGGTATAAATGCACTCATAGCCTGCAAACAGCACCGGCGTCCAGCCAGATGAGTCTTTACTTTGTAGAACTGCAATTCTACGGGCGTTGAGCGGGAGCCCCCACTTTCCGCACCCCGTCCTCAGCAGCCACCGTCCTCTTTCCATCTCTCTGGATTTGAGGGCTCTCAGTTTCTCCTGTCTGTGGAATCATAAGATTTGCCTAATCTTCACCGAATGCATTCACTAGTGTAGCTTCCGCCGCTCACCAGACTTGTATCCTGTGAGTGTGGGCACCGTGTTCTGCCCACCTGGTCATCCATCGGTGGGTGCCGGGTGCTCTCCCTGGCTCTTCTACTGTGAATAAAGCTGCTGTGGACACAGGTGGCCAGAGAGCAGCTTAAATCTCCACTTTTAATTCTTTGGCGCCTGTGCCGGGGGTAGAGCTGCCAGATCACGTGGTCATTCCATTTCTTTTTTGTGAGAAATGGTCTTTGGTTGTGTTTCAGGTCAGACACTCAGTTTGAAAGACAAATGTTTCCACTTCTAGCTGGTAACAGATCAGTGTCTCCTTTGGAGCCTCCGCCCCAAGTCTTGATGATCAGCTTTCTGTATCATACGCTTTCTCCACCCGTGGGGCCACAGCTATGGCTGTTACACAGACCAGTCACAAAAGATCAGTTCCTAAGGCTTTGCTTCCATGATGCGCATGCACGCGCATGTGTGTGTGTGTGTGTGTGTGTGTGTGTGAGAGACAGACAGACAGACAGACAGACAGACAGGGAGACAGGGAGACAGAGAGAGAGGAGAATACTTCCTCCCCAGAGCTTAGAAATCTAAAATCTAATTACAGGAAGGAAGGCTGAGAAGTGATGTTTTCTTGAAAGCATAGGGTGTATTGAAGGTGAAATGTAGTTTTACCACATGGACCATTGTTAAGCGGCTCTTTGAGAACTGAAAGAAAATGTTGTGCCTAACCCTTTGCGGACTCATGGCTAAACCTTTGGAGAAGGAGCTGCTGTTGGCAGCCTGCGTCTTAGGCATTGCTGCCTTTCTGCATTAACTTACCTCTGGGAAGCCACTGACTGCTAAGGAGGACAGAGGCGCAGCCTCATTCCTGACAAAGACCCTCTACACAGCCCGAGCGGGGAGGCTGATGAATGTGGCTGCTTAAGCCTAACAAAGAGCTTGGCCATGACTGGGTAAAAATCACTCACTTCCGAGGCCCCAGAGAGACCTGTTTCTGGATTCAAAGCAAATTAAATTTCCAGGTTGAGGGGCCGCCATGGGTCGGCAAAGGGGCTCTGCAGTGAATCAAACCCCTCACTCATCCCCGTGCCGGGAAAATATTTCTCCCTAACATCTCAAGAAGTTAATCAGCAATATTTATTACTATCTGTAAATTCCCTATACTACCTGATAGCCTGACCCACTATCACTTTCGGAATCCAACCCTGGGGCCCTGTAATTTTCACAGGGAAAGAGAAATGTACAGAGGCCAGATCTTTTTCATCCTTGGGAAGGTTGAGAAAGACTCAGATGCCACTGCTTGTTTAGGGAAGAGTGGGAGAAAGTAACATTTTGTTTTCAAAGGATGTCTGTTGCAAACCTTGTAGTAATACAGGGAAACTCTTTTAAATGCAATCACACATGGAAAGCTGTGCCGACAATGTATTTGTAGAGAATGATCTCAGCGGCATCGTACGCACCATTGTAGAAATCAGGAGAATTGGTCATAACACTCACTGAGCATAGTCTTCCACGAATGAACCCTTTTGGTTCTCAGTCAGGAAGTGAGGGACATGGGAAGAAAGTCTCCCGTGGGGTGAGGGCTCCTTGGTCTTGGCTGTAGGATCGCCGATCAAAGATCTCCACGGAGGTCAAAGATCCCCATGGCCAGCCCCAACACACCCATTCATCAAGCCCATTTACTAGTGCAAAGGTATTTGTATCCAAAATTTAAATTTTAGATTTAATTTCAAAGAGGACAGCATGGAAATGAGTGTGTGAATACACAATGCTTAAGGATGTGGCAGGAGTGGTTGTGGCTTGGGAAATCTCCTTATCACCTTTCCCTTCATTTTCACCAATCTCTGCACCAAGCATGCACCATCTTGGAAATCTGAAAAAAAAATGTATTTATTTTACAGAGGGAGCTTGCATCTTAATCACATAAGCTAGCTCACAAAGAGTGAACGAATCTCTCTGTATCAGGAAGAGATGGGCAGAGCAGCCAAATGCAATATGATTACACTGGAAGACCGAGCTATTTTCCCGCGACTTCTTATTTACGTTCTACATTTTGTTGAGCACAACTTTGAGAACCGAAAATAAAAGAAGGAAAAACTGAGTTCACAGGACTGTTTTATTTTACTTCTTCTTGACTATAGCAAGGCAAACATGTCTGTCTCTATTTTAGAAGCAGAAGCACAGTGGGCCGCACTGTAAAGCAAAAAAATTGGTGTTGACTCCCTAGGAATGAGGCATTAGGCCCGTGGTCACCTTCATCATGGAATGAAGTGACTCACGCTGAATATTCCTGTTCTGGGCTCGTGCTTTAGCCGCGTGCCTGTGTCCTTGTGCTGGGAAGGAGAATGAGCGTTAAAACACTTGGTCACAATAGAGGCAAGAGACACACTAGAGGGTCATGTTGAGCCTCTGTCCAGCCAGGACGAGCGGACTCCTGGGAAGGGGCCTAGCAGCTAATTGGGTTCATGGGCGCTCCCTGACCAACGGGTTGCCCACTCTCAGATTCAGCCCACTCTCGTGAGGAATATGAAAGGAAACAAGTGCTTCCTCCTCAAACAGTGGAGACCGATGATGGTTTCCTGGCATTTCCCTAACACTGGCAGTGTGAGTCATCTGCTGGTGACCAAAGTGCACAGTAGGATGTGTGTAGGTTCTCGCAGATGTGATAGCATCTGATGTCAAGGACTTGAGCAAACCCACTTGAGGAGATTTGAGTGTTTGTGTGGTAGATTGCGAGTGATGTCTGAGCTCCTGAAATCAGGTCTCAGCCGATCCAGGGGTAGGCTATCCAGGGACAGGCTGAGGCACCTCAGGCGTCCCCTCTGCTGAGGGCCTTTAGCTGCGCTGTCCTGGCTGCTTCAGGGTCCTGAATCAGTACGAAGCTTGTATCTCTCCTGAGCACGTTATTTGCAGAAGACCCAGCAGTCACGTGGCGCCAGACCCAGGGCGCAGGCGGATGAGGTCACGTGGCCGGGTGGTCACGCGCTGCTTTTCCCGTGCGTGGAGCTGGGCAGTGGGGCTCACTGCTCACTGTATTCTTCAGTCCCGCCTCCTAAAGGCGCCCTGGGAGGGGACTGCCGGAGCTGCCTCGGACCGTGGCGAGAACAATGGCTTAAGTGTGTTTTTGAAGCAAAATGGAGTATTTAAGGGCTATGAATGACAATGTGTCTGTTACTATCATAAGCTTTTTTTTTTGACATGTTTTTTTTTTTTTTTTTTTTTTTTTTTTTTTTTTTTTTTTTTTTTTTTTTTTTTTTTTTTTTTTTTTTTTTTTTTTTTTTTTTTTTTTTTTTTTTTGGAGACAGGGTCTCGCTTTGTAGTTCAGGCTGGCCCTGAGCTCACTATGGTGCCCAGGCAAGCCTCGAACTCAGCAATCCTCCTGCCTCTGCCTCCCGAGTGCTGGGATGACAGGCGTGAGCCACCACGCCCGGCACTTTGACATG
>PVIC010037067.1:0-18235 GCA_004025085.1 Thryonomys swinderianus
AAAAAAAAAAAAAAAAAAAGAATGTACAGAATGCAGATGAAGATGGATTTCCATTCTATCCTGTGGCCACCCTTCCCATAACCATAGGGGACCACACACCTCAGAGAAGCCTCTGCTGAGCTACAGAAATAGAGGTATGCTAAGCAGACATGAGTGGAAATAACAGGTTACACAACAAGGGGAAGAGGCAAAGAGTACTCACTTAGGCTGCAACGAGACGACACAGCCCTGGCTCCCAGGAGCCTCCTCTCTTGCCTTCTCCAGCTTGCTGGAGAAGTATGGCAGACAAGACAGGAAGGTACTTACCCAAGAGAGGAGTGCAGCTGCCCGGGTGGTGTGAAGTGTCATCTTGGAGAAATGGGACAGTCACCCCAATGCAGTTAGAAGCCTAGAGAGGAACAAGAGCAGGTAATTGTATCAAATACCTGGGTTCAAAGAGTAGAGGGGAAATAACTCCATTTATTTGTTCTGAACACTTAAATAAACCATTCTTTCACTCTGCTTAACCTTCCAAGCCACCATGAGAATGCTAAGTGAGCTCAGAGCGAGCATGCATGAAAAGTACTATAAATCTTAACAAGTCAGGACTAACGTCCTTTTAAATCAACATCCACGAGATTCCATGCATTTTTTCTCTTTTTTTTTTTTTTGCAGTACCAGGGATCACACTTGGGCCCTTCAGCTTCCAAGGTAGGTGCAGTACCACTTGAGCTAAATCCCTGGCCCTCCATGCACTCTTTCAGTTTGAGGAAAACCATATTTGAAGCTGGTCTCTAGCACCACCCTTCTTGGGGCATGGTGCCCTTAAGCATAATCCAAATGTAAGGTGTTTTGGACAGAACTACATCCGAATACCAATTCCATGTGATCATGACCTTGTGACTTTAACATAACCTCTTTTTAGTCTCAATTTCTTCACCTGCAAATGGGATCCATGTATACCTCTCCAGCTTATTGTCACTCATAAAACAGCAAGTGTTTGTCACACGGCAGTTATTCAATATGACCAGTGTTCTCAAGCAGAAAGGTTATTTTCTGGCTTTTTACACTCAGTACCCAAATTCCACTAACAAGAAAGCCCTTGGGGAAACTGCTTCAACTTCTAGATATTTTGTATCTTCCACAGAAATGTCAAACCCAAACCAAGATCTGGAGGAGATCCGGGAGGACATTTAATGAATGTTTAGGCATTTTTCCTGGTATTCTTATCCCCAATTTCCTTTGAACTGGGAATATGCCATCTGTCTGCCAACCTACCCATGAGATCACAGAATTGATGAGTAAGTCCCCCACTAGCATGAAACACTCCCAGCACAATCAACCCCCACCTCCTGCCACAGGTCCCCATTCTGTCACCATTCTAGAAAAGAACGAGAGAGCTAAGAGCCACATCACCTATACGCCTCCCCACTTATAGCTACTACCAAATGCTGGTTCTGTGGAACTAACATTCAGCGCCTTCTATACGCAGTTCTAGAGATAGACACCATTCTTTTTGTAAGGTGCTCCCTGTCAGGTAAGGGAAAGAGATACACTAATGTGATCGTTTATTCTCTATCATCTCATTACTTCCAATCCAATTGTACTCTGTTTTTCAACCAACCAAAAGATTATTCTCTTAGTCCCCAATATAGTCATTTTATACTAGAAGCTATGTGGAAAATCAGAGACAAACATGGCCCCTGCCTTTGAGAGGCTTACCCACCAGGGTGAGGATTGAAATTAAATCTATGTGAATCAGTAATATAACAATTAAATGTTGAATATAACTAGATGCTAATTATAATGAAATTATTCCTGACCCTGCAAAACCCAATATGGTCCACTCATTATATCAACGCCACAGTGTTGTAAATGAGCCACTTCACCTGGGCTTTGGCAGGAGTGAGTGAAGTGGTTAAAGATCTCAGGAGGGCAGAGAAGCTACAGGGCCCACAGGCTCCTCAGTCTCAGATGATTTTCCCAAGTATGGACTATCTGCGGGCACTGCCCGCCTCATCCTTAGGGTGGGCCAGGGTGAAGGCAGATGACCTCAACTGCTACATCGAAATGACTTTCTGGCTGCCAGCCTAAAGTGACAGAGACCATTCTTAGGTGAAGGAGGCAATTGACAAATGCCCAACTGGGCTTTTTCTTTAAGGTCTCTGGAACTACTGAAGAACAAGGGAAGGGTAGGCCAAACCACCTCCCTCTTACCTCATTGCTGTCAGTCCTCAATGATGACAACAGATGTGTAGCCTTTTGATAAAGAACCAACATTTCAATCAGACATCTGGGTGATGGGAGCGGCTCAATGGTCAAGCCCCTGCCTAGCATGTACGATGCCTTCCTTGTTTTTTTTCCCTCCACCACACCACCAGAAGGTTTTTTTTTTTTTTTTGTGGTACTAGGAATGGAATCCAGGGAGCACTGAACTATGTCTTCAGCCCTTTTTAATTTTTATTCTGAGACAGGTCTCACTACGTTGCCAGGCTGGCTTCAATGATCTTCCTGCCTCAGCCTCCCAAGTAACAAGGACTGCACAAAACACTATGTCCAGCATAAATAAATAAATAAATAAATGAAGGGAACCAGAGGTAGCTCTTGCTCCCTTCTGAGAGATTCTACAACTGTGGTGCTAAAAATGACCTGAGAGGTTTAATTTCTTTTCTTCACCTGAGAGGCAGAATGTACCACCCTTCTATCTTTCCAGGAGAAGAGCCTGCTCCACTACTCAAGAAAACCTCATGTCAAGGCCAACTGCCTTTTTTCAAGTTTCCCAAGCACAAAAATAGGAGAATCCAATACTCAAGTTGAAGAACTCCCAACAGACTTTGTCATCAAAGCCTAGGAGGGGCACTTCCTCTAAGGCAGGACATCAGGGACAGTGGCACTGGCATATACAGCACAGCCATCCACCAGTGCTGATGGCCATTCTGGATGATGTATGACTGAAGTCAGAGCACAGCTAATGCTCAGTACTGGGACTACAGCTTTAAGTGCACCTTGGCTTAGAACCCAAGGGCTCCTGGCCAGAGCACCATCCTCCCCACCCTCCCCCTGAAATCTGAGGCAAGCCCCACCCAGAAGACTGGGTGATGGCGATGGAAAAAGAGATCCCTGTGATTGTAGCCTGGAACCATTTCACAGGAGGATCTGCTGAGATCCACTGCAACTCAATCGGGCATCCCCCCTCAAGTACCCAATCAATAAACAAAAAACTAAAATAATGCTCCCTGAATCTCAAACACTGGCTTCCTAGAGATGATAGTCCCCTAGTCTGAAGAGGACTGACACACAAAGCAACTGCCTTGCAAACTTCAAGTTGCCTTGTAATATCCTCTTTATATTTCCCCCTGACAAAATGTAGCTCTCCCACATCAGGAACAAGTCCCACATTTATAGGAATGCCTGTTTCCAGGGGGAGGGGAAATTTAAAACAAACATATATTTATGTGTATACATATGTGTGTATGTATGTATGATCACAAGGGAAGTGACACTCAACAAAAGCACAGGTGTACGGCCTACACCCTTCTCTGGATCTTAAAGAGTTAAAGCTGAGTGAGCCCTGGTTTCCTACCAGGGCTGAAACTAATGCAAACCACCTGCCCAGATGCAAGGAACAGAGCCAGCAGGTCAGGTTGCTGAGCTCTGGGGTCTGCTCTGAAAAAGCTGCAGTTTAGGAGAGAAGTGATAGGTCAGAGTCTGAGCTTCAGCAGCGCTGCTCTCCATGCAGCCCCAGCCTGGACACCAGCTGCCCAGAGACTCCCTCTTAGCCACCTAAGCCTGCCTGAACTGCCTTACCTGAATGTAATACCAATGTGACCTTTGGTCTAGAGAGCTGCTAACCTGTACTAATCTCAGCTCATGACCCTCAGAGGCTGCTAAACCCCCATTCTCTTAGTGCTACCTCCCACTCCCAGAACAACTGGGCTACACATGCTCCCACCCCCCTCTTACTAAATGGTTCCAAGACCCACAGACTCACAGCTAAGAAAATGGCTGTCCCACCTTCGTGTTCAAGCTCAATGGCAAACTTACAACCTCTCACTGTGGGAGCCTACATGATTATAGCCATAGAATTCCATGCCCTGTACCCCTTTCTAAAAGGGATTCTCCCCTCATCTAAGAATGTCTGCATCCTGGGCCAGAGGATTAGCTCAGTGGTTCCGGCGCCTGCCTCACAAGCACAAGATCCTGAGTTCGATCCCCAGTGACCACATACAATGTTGGGCGTGGAGAATCACGCCCACCAGCAATCAATACCACATACCACAGTGCCAGGCGTGGTGGTTCATGCCTGTAATCCCAGCACTCGGGAGGCAGAGACAGGAGGACTGCTGAGTTCGAAGCTTGCCTGGGCTACATATGAGCTCAGAGCCAGCCCGAACTACAAAGAGAGACCCTGTCTCAAAAAAAAAAAGAATGTCTGCCCTGTAATCCCAGCACTCGGGAGGCAGAGACAGGAGGATTGCCGAGTTCGCGGTGGCTTGCCTGGGCACCACAGTGAGCTCAGGGCCAGCCTGAATTACAAGGCGAGACCCTGTCTCAAAAAGCAAAAAAAAAAAAAAAAAAAAAAAGAATGTCTGCATCCAAAGAATAAATACTGTGATCCTTGGGCTCTTTCTCCAACTTAGAAGAAAAAGGTCAGAGATGCAGAAAAACAACCAACCACCCAGATTTCATCTGGTCGGTTACCCCAGAGGGACTCAGCCAAGGCCAATCTATGGCTAATTTGCCATTAAAGAAAATACAGATGGCACCAGTGGCTTGTGCCTCAGTCACAGCCACTGAGGTTGAGGGGAGTAAAGGATTGCTTTACCCAGACAAACTGGACATCACAGCAAGACTTGGTTTAAAACGAACAAATGGAAAACTAGACATAGTGGTGCAATCACAGCACTTGGGAGGCTGAGGCAGGAGTTTGAGGCCAGTGGGTTAGACAGTACTGAGTTCAAAGCCAGCCTCCCAGGCTGACTTATCAGTGGGTATATAGCAAGACCTATCTCAAAGACACTAAAAGCAAAAAGCCCACAAACTAAACAAAAAAATAAAACTTGCCAGTATACCACCTGGCTTGCAGAAAGAAAAAGGTGGGACTAACAGCTCTATAAGAAGTCATGGAGGGAAAAACAATCTTTCTCATCCCCTGAGGAGTCCTGAGTAGACCGGTCCAAGTCCAGAGTTTTCCACACTCCTGAGGTCGGGGCAAACCAGCTTGCTGGGTGTATTCCTTGGACCCTCTGCAGACAGGAGTTTGGGGCTCAGGCCTCGCCTTCTTCACACAGACCACTCCCCTTTGTAGCCTCAAGTTTGGCCCAGAGCTGCGAGGCCCTGAAGAGGAACAAGGGAGAGAGTGCAAAGAAAACCAAGATCCCACAGTTCCTTCAGAAATGGCCTGCTGATACCCACGCCATCACCCCAGTGGGGTTCAGATCTGTGGGCAGGAAGAGTGCCAGAGCTGGGGCCTGCAGCCAGATACTGCACACTGCTCCCAGCTGCCGGCAGGCACACACACCAGGCCCACCCCAGCGGCGCACTGGCACCAGCCCCCACCGCTGCATTCATGCACCCTGGTCCACATCGGCTGACAAAATGAACCTGTTTTCACCACCCACCATCGCAAGCGCACCCGAGGTCTCACAAAGGAACAGAAGCCCTCTCCTGGGCTGTCTACAGGCTCGGGTGCAGGCGCACACGCTTTCCCTCTCCGAACAAAAACACGCTGACATCTATCTACTCGAGGGGGAAAGAAAGCACTCCTCTGCCCTCAAAGGCGCCAACTCCCGGATGTTGGCAAGCTCTGCTTCCAGCGCCTGTTTTTGTGTTTACTTGCTTCCCCTCTCCTCTCCCTCCCCTTTAAGGATGGTGCAGGAAAGGAGGTGAGGGGGGAGAATCCACCCCACCCCCTCATCCATGTTTGAACAAAAACCCAGAGAAAGAACAACGGAAGAAAAGTCTCAGGGCAGGTGGGCCTTACCAGACTCCTAAAGCCAAACGTATCTACAGGTTTTAATCCGCCATTAGCATTTAAATCTTGAAAGGAGAGGAGGAAGGGGGGGCAGTGGAAAGTAACCCCACACACAAAAGAAAAGTTGTTGGTTTTCTTCGCAGCCTGGCAGGAGCGATCTTCCTGGCTGACAGCCAGAAGTGCGTCACAGCCAGGAGTCTGCTTTCTTTAAAGGCACAGCGAGCTTCCGCGATCTAGAGCGCGAGCGGAGCAGGGACCTCGCAGCGGGGGTGGGGACGAAGGCTGGAAGCTCGGTCCCCAAACAGGAGATGGGGGAGGGCGCGGGCAAAATCACTGAAGTGCAGCGGTGGCCAGAACAAGCGAACTGTGGCAGAAACACACAAAACGCGCTCCCGGCGGCCTGCCTGACAAACCTGAGGTCGCCGAACGCTCCCTTCACGCTTTTCCACCCAGGGTCTAAGGGAGCAGCAGGGGCCTGTCCATCTCTGGCCAGCCGCGGGAGGCTCGGGCCGCGGCCGCCAAACATTCGGACAGTCCCCGCCTGGAGGCGGGCGGCAGCGTAGGGCCCGGCAGGGAGGAAGACGGGGAGCGGAGGCCCCGGGAGCCAGCACGGCGCAGGCCTGGGACGGGCGGCTTCCTGCCGGCGCGGCGGGCGTGTCTGCAGCGCACACAAGCCGCCCGCCCGTCCGCACACAAAGCGCCGGCCTCCTGACGTGGGCGCCGCCTGCCCCGGGACATGGCCTCCCCCAAGCCCGTTCCCCGCGGGAATCTCTCCAGCTTGTACCTTCTGCGTGGCAAGGCCAGGATGGCGAGCCGTGCCCGCTCCTCCCCCTCGGCCACCCAAACAAGAATCCCCGGCAGATTCTGGCTCTGGAGTGCAGGCCTGCGCTGTCCTGTCCGGGTGGCTGCGTGCTATTGTCGACTGCGGAATGGCCGCCAAAATCCCAGCTGTGCTGCCAGAACCTAATCCCCCGTTCCGCGGAGTATTTGTGGGGAGGGGCAGAGGGGCCAAGGCACGGGACTGAGTTCGGCAGGCACTGGCTGGAACCCTTAACAGGCACAGGCACTGGGACCCATCAGCAGAGCCTGAAAGCTCTGCCTCTTCTAGGGACCGAAAGAAAAGATGTCGGACTTCAGGACAAAAACCACAGCACTTCCACAACTGAGCAGCGACCTTCAGGAGGCTGAGAGAAGGCCATTAGGCAGCCCAAAAGAACCTCTCTTCTTACATCACCACCATTTCTGAGCACCTACTGTGTGCAAAGCACTGCGACAGGGCACTGTAGGGAGTATCCGAAGATAAATTTAACCCAGCACCTGCAGATAGGTTGTAATTCCACAGGAAAGTGGAAATGGACTAAAAAAATTATATTTCAAGAGTGGATATGCTAATGTCTACAAAATATGTATAAAGAAGGCAGGCCGGGCGTGGTGGCTCATGTCTGTAATCCCAGCACTCAGGAGGCAGAGACAGGAGGATTGCTGAGTTCGAGGCTTGCCTGGGCTACATAGTGAGCTCAGAGCCAGCCTGAACTACAAATCAAGACCCTGTCTCAAAAAAAAAAAAAAAAAAAAAAGAATTCTAAGCAGTTGAGAGTAGGAACGACAAAAAAATGAAGAGATACTTTAATCTGGATCTTGAAGCACACAGAAAGGGAGAGTGGGGAGGACCAGAGCACACAGGGTAGGAAGTAGTTCATACTGGAAGGGAGAGGTGAGGTCAGTGTTAGGAAATCTTGAACTTCCAACCAGGGACTCAAATAAGGTTTAAAGTTTATTTAGTTGTTTGTTTTTAACAGCGCTGCGATGTGAGAACTGTGCTTCAGATTTATTTTGGCACGTAAATGAATGAAACTAGCAGCAAAGAGATGAGGTAGGAGACTGCCCCAAGAGACTGGGAATGAGGACAGAGGGTAAAGTAAGAGGTTGGAAAGAAGGGAACAGAGGTACTGAGGCAAGTAAAGAACTGAGAGAAAGCAGCAGGAGGGCTGGGCACTGTTGTACCTGCCTGTAATTCTAGTTACTCAGGAGGGCTGAGACACAGGAGGATTTAAAATTCAAGGCCAAAAAAAAAAATTAAAAATAAAAAAATTCAAGGCCAACCCGGGCAACTGCCTGAAACCTTGTTTCAAAATTAAAAATAAATAAATCACATATGGTAGAGCACACAGGTAATCCCAGCACTTGGAGGGCAGAGGCAGGAAGATCACTGCAAATTCAAAACCACCCTGGCTTCCACAGTGGTTCAAGGCCAGCCTGAACTGCATAGCAAGACCCTGTCTCCAAAAAATAATAATAAAGGAAAGGAGAGCAATCAGAGGGAAGAAATATAGTATGAGGGAGGAAGTATGAGAGAAAACATACAGAATACATCAGAGGAGATGAGGTTCAGATCGAGAGAAAACGGCGTAACTGGTAGCAGCTAATGTTTACTGCACTCCAGGCATCTTGTCTACTGACCTAAGGTGTATTAATTCCCAAATTTAACAGTTCCTTAGTGCAGCTGGCAGTATTACTACCCAACTGTAGAGATGAAGAGAAAACTGAGTCACAGAGATGAAATAATTTGCCTAAGATCTACAACTAATACAAGGCCGAATTCTCTACCACTTGCTAACTGCGTGACCCTGGCAAATAACCTGAATCTCAGTGTCACTACTGTATGATAAGGATAAGGACACCTCTGCTATGAAATAATGAGGATTAACTCCTAACATCTACAAGGTGCCAGCAGCCTGGCTAGCACATAGAATATGTAGTGAGTACTTCAGAAAGGTTAATTCCTAGTTGTCTCTTGGTTTCTTGTTACTACACTGTCACAACAGAGGTCAACTGACCATATGATGGAAAAGCTGCAGAGGGTCCTGGGACAGGGGACTAAATCCTCAGGACACCTGCCACCTTTACACCAGTCTGGCTCTCAGATTTTAATTTAGGGGCCAACTCAAATCCCAGCTCCTCCAATACTGAACTATGTTATCTTGAAGGCTAAATTAGATTGTGGAAGACAATCACTTGGAGGTTTTTTTATGCTATATGTTTATTATATGTTTGAAGTTATTTTCTTTATCATGTGTTAAATTAGGTGTTAGGAAAAATGATCTATATTCTGCATTTGGCACTTGTACTGCTTATGTATATTTGCATGAAAATCTTATCTTCATATTTACAATTATATAAATGTAAATTTCTCAAGGGCATAACCCAGTTCTCTCTCTCTTTTATCTGCCGTGCTACCTACGATACTAAGGTTCCTTAAATCTGTCCTACTGGACGATTCATCTGAATGACAGGTTTCCAAATCCAACCTTTTGACCACCAGAGTGACCAGTGAGTGGTGAAGACGAAGAGGAGGTCAAATCAAGGCACACTGCTGCAGACTTCCTATAACCCTGCTTTTTCTCCCAGGCCCTGGAGCTGTTCCCACAATATCATTTGCGATTTGTAGGTGATAGTCACAACTAGTAAAAAGGAAAGTTTTTTTATTCAGAGAAGAACCACAAAAGCAAAGGCAAAGCAAATCCCAACAATTGTATAGAAAAGCAGTGTGGCAAACATGACTTAAAAGACTGGTACCATCAACATTCCAGAAAGCGTATGGTGAAGAGAGAAGGCACGCCACCTGGAACCTCTCTGGCCACATCTGGCACTTTATCAGCCCGGAAACTTAAGAGTCGGGACGAAACCTGCACTGTCTCAGAAAGTCAGAGGACTCCCCATCCTAGACTGCACTCTAAACTCAAGGCAACAGCTTCAAGACGGAGACACTTAATGGTGCTCTGGAATCTCTCTTCCAACTGGCAAATGTTCTGGACTATCTCGTTGCCAGCCAGGAAGCTTGTCCAACTTCTGAACCAGTTGTGTCTCTTCCTCCTTTCCTGTGGCACGGCAGAACTGCCTGGTTGCAGCCTCGCCAGGGAAAGGGTAGCCCACATGGCTCCTGCCTGATTCCACACACTTCCACTCACTGTCCCCTGAAGCTGGAGTTGGAGCAGCAGCAGAAAAAAAGAAAAAAAAAAAAGAGTAAAACAAGCAAGGAAGGATGGAGGGAAGGGAGGAAAATGGCTAACAAAACTGAAGCAAGTGCTCAGGCAGAAGTTGGAGGGGATGGTACTCAGATAAGGGCCTAGTAATATTCAAACTGGGTGGTAGATGGGTACTTATTTTATTATTTGTTTAAAACATCAATATTATGGCTTCTAATAAAAAGTACTATCATTTATTTTACAGTTTAAACAAAAAGAGAAAAAGTAATTCCCCTGAGACTGCCCAGAACTACGCCGCAGTCTTACCTTGTACAGTCATTTATGGCCCAACCCCTGCCAGGGAGGTCTATAAGGTTAGACGCTATCCTGAGGATCAAACAAAATGGCTATGTACAAGAGCTGGGCATGGTGATGCATACCTGTAATCTCAACGCTAGGGAGGCTGAGGCAGGAGGATCACTGAGAGTTCAAGGACAGCCTGAGCTACATAGCGAGACCTTGTCTCAAAAAACCACCATAAATAAATAATAAAGTAAAGATAGTAAGAAATAAGGAGTTAAGGGCCAGAGATTTAGCTCAGTGGTTCAGGTGCCTGCCTCCCAAGCGCAAGGTCCTGAGTTTGATCCCCGGTAACCACATATAATGCTGGGTGTGGTGACTCACGCCCACCAGCAATCAATACTGCATACCACAGTGCTGGGCGTGGTGGCTCACGCCTGTCATCCCAGCACTCGGGAAGCAGAGACAGGAGGATTGCTGAGTTCGCGGTGGCTTGCCTGGGCTACATAGTGAGCTCAGGGCCAGCCTGCACTACAAAGTGAGACCCTGTCTCCAGAAAAAAAAAAAAAAAGGAGTTAAGACATTTTGGAGATGAAAAAGGGGATGGGGGAAGGTAGAGGGACAAATACAAAAAAGTGATTGCTGGGGATGTAGCTCAGTGCCTGGCAAGCACAATCCTGATTTCAAATCCTGAAACAAAAACAAAAACAAAATCAAAGCCAAAAAAAAAAAAAATGATCAAGGCACAATACACATATGTATTAATTCTGGAAAACAAGTACAATTATTACATATCACATACGTTTTTAAAAGATGGCTGTATAAAGACTGGATCTGGGACATAACTGCTGGGCTCAAATTGTCCCTTTTCACACTCACTACTGTGTGACATTGGGCAAGTTATTGAATCTTTCTAATTCTCAGTTTATTTTTCTGTAAAATAGGGATAATCACAGTATTTACCTCAATGGATTATTGTGAGAATTTAACAAAATAAAGGTTGGGAAGGGTTTAGCATAGTGCCTAGTATAAGGTAAATGCTCATTAAATGTTAGCTATTAATTATAATATAACAGCAACAACAATAATGATAGTCTATAGGTATTCATTATATCAGGACATCAAGTGACAGAGAAAAGACTAGAAAGGATCGCATAAGGCTGTTTTGAAGATGAGGAAATTTGAGGCCCAAGAATTAAGTGTCTTATTTACATGAGTCAGTCTTAAGCAGTGAGCTGTTTATCTCTACAAGATTTTCTGTTGCGGGCCGGAGGGTTAGCTCAGTGGTTCCAGCGCCCGCCTCGCAAGCGTAAGGACCTGAGTTCGATCCCCGGTTACCACATATCATGCTGGGCGTGGTGGCTCATGCCTGTAATCCCAACACTCGGGAGGCAGAGATGGGAGGATTGCTGAGTTCGCGGCGGCTTGCCTGGGCACCATAGTGAGCTCAGGGCCAGCATGAACTACAAAGCAAGACCCTGTCTCCAAAAAGCAAAAAAAAAAGATTTTCTGTTGCTCTTGAGTAGACAATCATTGAATGGATAAATACAAGTTAATACATTCTCATCAGCTCAAGCCTTATCATATTCTTCCTCATCAAATCATCTCTTATCAGAACAAAACCTATATAATGCAAGAACTAGCAGAAGAAATCAACAAATGGGATCTCATTAAGAAGCTTCTGCACACCAAAAGAAACCACCAGAAGAGCAAAAAGACAACCAACAATACAGGAAAAAAATTTTTCCAGATGTTTCTCAAAGGGCTACTATCTAGAATATATAAAGAGCTTTAAAAAATCAGACCCCCAAAATTTAAAGACCCAATTCAAAAATGGGTCTCTGAAATGCACAAACATTTTTCAGAGGAATAGGTAAAAGCAGCTAAGAAGCATGGGAAAAAATGTTCAACTTCACTGGTCATTCGAGAGATGCAGATGAAAACAACACTGAGATTTCATCTCACTCCACAAAGAATAGCTGCTATTTAGAAATTAACCAGCAACAAATGCTGGTGAGGCTGTGGAGAAAAAGGAACTCTTCTCCACTGTTGGTGGGAACGTAGACTGGGACAACTATTATGGAAATCAGTGTGGAGATTCCTCAGAAAACTAGGATTAGAGGTCTCATTTGACCCTGCTGTTCCTCTGCTGGGGATATATACGAAAGAAAGATTCATAGCACAGCGAGATATATATGCACCCATGTTTATAGCAGCTCAGTTCATGATAGCTAAATCTTGGAAACAACCCAAATGCCCATCAACTCTAGACTGGATAAAAAAGATGTCGTTTTTTAATAAAAATGGAGTATTACTCTGCCATAAAAATTATAATCTTGAGTCATTTACACTCAAATGGACATACCATAAGGACATACTCATAAGTGAAATAAATAGGTCACAGATGTATAAATATCATATCTTTGTAGCGTGGGCAGGGGAAGCGGAAAAAATGAGAATTAAGTCATGTCATATACTGATACAAATACTCAATGTCGAGTGTGACCATGATGTGTATATATAATGTACTAATAAAGATTCAAATTAAAAAAAGTCATCTCAATGCTGGGCGTGATGGCTCACGCCTGTAATCCCAGCACTCGGGAGGCAGAGACAGGAGGATTGCTGAGTTCGCAGCGGCTTACCTGGGCACCATAGTGAGCTCAGGGCCAGCCTGAACTACAAAGTGAGACCCTGTCTCCAAAAAAGCAAAAAAAAAAAAAAAAAAAAGTCATCTCATCAAAACACAGATCTAATTTCAAAAGCTATCACTAAAGGATTGTTTTCTCCTGGCCATGGTGGTACATGCCTGTAATCTCTAGGGAGGCTGAGGCAAGAGGATCACAAGTTCAATTTCAGCCTGGACAACTTAGTGATTTAGTGGCATCCTTTCTTGAATAAAATATAAAAACAGGGGATATAGCTCACTGTGACAGTTCAATCGCCAGTACTAAAAAAAAATCTGAGGATGAAGGAGCTTCATAAACATTAGAGGACCGAAACTCCTCTGAAGGAGCAAACACAAGAAAGAAGCCTCTATTAGAACGGCTGTGCAGCACTCCAGGGTGAAGGCAGCGGCTGAAGGAAACACCACTTTGGGCTGGAGAGGAGCACCATGGGTCAGAAGCAAGGCCTGCAGCTTAGTTATGCTGAGGCCTCATTCCCCTCTCCAGAGGGCGGTGGCTGGTTAATGAGTCAGTGTGGGTGAGCCTGAGGCTTGCTGGGGAGAAACACAGAAGGTAAATCAGGCCCAGAGAGAATTTATTAGAATATCCAAGAGCCCCACTCAGTTTTCCCTCAAGAAGGCCTCTCTGGGTAGGCAAGGTGGCACATGTTTATAATCTCAGCACTTGGGAGGCTGAGACAGGAGGATTGCCATGAATTCAAGGCTAGCCTGGACTACACAGTTTAACTTATGAAGAGAAAAAGATAAAACCATTCACCCTGTTTCACGGTCAGACAGGAGTAAAACGACTATCCCTTTGAGCAAAGTATCTGGCACAGTATTTGTTCATAAACACAGAGCTGATGATAAAAAAGGCAAATCTGAAACTGTAGACTGCCTCAATAGCATAGAAAACACACTACCAGGTGACATTGAAAGTCCCTGGAGGAAAGTTGTGGAGCTAGTCACTTGATAGGTATGTGAGGGCTCAGAGCAGTCTTTTGGCTTGGCTTGGGTCTCAGTAGAGATGAAAATTGGGTTAGAGCCTATCTATAAAGTAACTTTCTGCCAAGCATGGTGATGCAAGCTTATAATCCTAGTACTTGGGAGGCTGATGCAGGAGAACCGCCACAAATTCAAGACCAGCCTCAACTCTATAGTGAGTTCAAGACCAGCCTGAACTGCAATAAATTCTAAAAAAAAAAAAAAAAGGGCTGGGGATCTAGCTCAAGTGGTACTGCACCAACCTTGGACACACAAGGGCCTACGTTTGATACTGGTATCGCAAAACAAACAAACAAACAAACAAACAGTGAAAAAGCCAGCCATGGTGGCTCATGCCTGTAATCCCAGCACTCGGGAGGCAGAGGCAGAAGGATTGCTGAGTTTGAGGCTTGCCTGGGCTAGACAGTGCACTCAGAGCCAGCCTGAACTACAAAGCTAGACCCTGTCTCAAAAAAAAAGAAAAGAAAAGAAAAAGAAAGTAACTTTCTGCCTCCAAAAATGTTCATAATTCCTTTCCATAGGACACCATTAACAATAAATAATCTTTTCGGGGTAAGGGGTACTGAACCCAGAGCTTTCACTCTAAGCTACATTCCTAGCCCTTATGTTTTGAGACAGAGTCTCATTGCTAAGATCGGGCTCAAACTCTTGCTTCTCTTACCTCAGCCCCCCAGGGAGTTTTTGCACCATGCCCAGCTAACAACATCATCAAAATGTCACCAGTTAGGGTTTCTTTTCCAAATAAATAGCACCTCCCTCCAAAAAAGGGTACTTTATCATCATGCCAGGTTCTAGGCCCAAAGGAAGGCACACATGCCTGCTTGGTTAACACCGTAAGGAAAAGTGGTGGCCCTTGGAAACTGGTAGCACCGATTTATTACCCGGCACAACATGAAAGGTGGCGGGCGCTATATTCAAAGGATTGCAAGGTAGCTTCTGGAAATGGTGTTTAACATGGACATAATAAAGCCTCCAAGTCTGAACAGATTTCAACTCCGAACAGATTTCAAGAACTTAAGACTGTCTCATACTCAATCCTCTAGAAGACCCCTAGGAGATAAGCATGTTTATCCCAATTTTATAGATTAGAAGCCTAAATTTCAGTATGAAAACTGCCATCTAAAAGTCACAGCCAGGTCAGAGCCAGAACTTGAAACTTTTAAACTGATCCAATGCAACTCAGCTTCCTCCTACCAAAACATCTCTCTGCACCATCGTTCACAATGTTTCTGACATAGTGAATGAAAAGGACAACAGTACAGGTGGGTCATGTTCATCTTTTTTGGGAGCTGTAGCAGTACTGGGGATTGAACCCCTAAGCTACATTCCCTGCCTTTTTATTTTACTTTGACATAAGGTTTCACTAGGTCACAGTGTTGCTATCCCTCGGCATCAGCCTCCCAGAGCACAGGAATCACAAGGATGTGCCATCACACCCAGCTCATTATCCTAATCTTTAAACTTGGTATGTAACTTGATTACTGGATAAAATAAATTCTGCACATCTCACACCACTAAGAAGTGTAATATTTGGGGCCGGAGGGTTAGCTCAGTGGTTCTGGTGCCTGCCTCGTAAGCACAAGGTCCTGAGTTCGATCCCGGTAACCACATACAATGCTGGGCGTGGAGACTCATGCCCACCAGCAATCAACCAGCAATCAGCACCACATACCACAATGCCGGGCGTGGTGGCTCACACCTGTAATCCCAGCACACAAGAGGCAGAGACAGGAGGATTGCTAAATTTGAGGCTTGCCTGGGCTATATAGTGAGCTCAGAGCTAGCTTGAACTACAAAGCGAGACCCTGTCTCAAAAAAAAAAAAAAAAAAGTGTAATATTCTATACAGCAATTTTCTTAGTAACTGAAATTTTCCTGTTTTAGGATTCTTTTTAAGACACAAGTTAACTCTTTTCTTACAATTAATGAAAGTTAGCTTAGTTTTATTTTGTTTTGGCACTGGGGATTGAAGGAATTAAGGAAATTTAACCAGAGATATCCAACTATATAAATCAAATAAACATCTTGAGGGCTAGGGATTTAGCTCAGTGGTACCACGCCTAACCTTGCAAGCACAGGGGCCTGAGTTCAATCCCTAATCCCTGGTACCACCAAGAAAAAAGAGGAAGTAAGTGATTCTTTTAGGCTAAGTGTGGTGGCACAAGCCTGTAATCCCAGCACTCGGGAGGCAGATACAAGAGGATTGCCATGAGTTTGAGGCTTGCCTGGGCTGCATAATACAAAGCGACACTCTGTCTCAAAAGAATAAAACAAAGTAAACATCTCTCCATACTGCGCTGTGGACTCAAAGATAAATTACACAGTCTTTAAATTCAAGTTTATAATCCCATGGAAAAAAAGCCACATCTACAACCATAATACAAGGCCAAACAACACGGGCACGGGAAATGCTGAAGAGTAGGTGAGATGCTACTGGCAAAGTTAGTGGAACACAACACCTAGAGACTGGCCAAAGAGCAATGGTAACTGGGGACATAACTCAGCGGTAGAGCATTTGCCTGGCATGCTCAAGGATGGGTGTGTGTGTGTGTGTGTGTGTGTGTGTGTGTATGTGTGTGTGTAAACTGGGGTAGGACAGAGACAGGTGGCTTTAATCCCAGCACTTGGGAGGTTGAGGTAGAGGACTAGTACAACTACTATGGAAACTGTACGGATCCCTCAAAACACCAAAACCAAAAAAAAAAGATGTGTTGTGTACATGTACTAACTCCATGCAAGGGAAGTAAACATTCTTCTACAAACACATACTAATAATTTTTTTAAGACCCTAAACAAAAACAAAAAATGGCTACTTGAAAGTTTTTGCAGACACAGCTCTAATATTCTCGGCATATACAGAGCTGAAAAAAGGGTTTAGACTGCTGTGATGAATGGATTTCAAAAGGGGAAAACATGATAGGGTACAGTTTAGAGGAGCTCTGGGGATCTGAGTCACTCAGGATGGGCTTAAAGGGTGAAGCTTAGGAAGTAACAAGAAAACTGGATACATAAAGGATGAGAAGGAGAAGTAGCAGCTCCCCAAAAGACAAGTTAGTAATAAATAAGACACCTTCTAAACCAGGAATGGAAGTTTACACCTATAACCTCATCACACTGGGAGGCTGAGGCAGGAAGGTTATAAATTCAAACCCACGCTAGATAATTTAGTGAGATCCTGTGTCAAAAGAAAAAAAAAGTGGGGTGGTGGTGGTGGTGGATTTAGCTCATTGACAAGAACCTGTATTTAATCTCTAGTACCACCAAACACAAGGCATTCTGGGCAGAGGCAACAGTGTGTGCAAAGACTGCGTGTATCATTTTGCAGTTGGCTTCAGTATGGGGATAAGGATAAGCAGTACTAAGTGAGGTCCTTACCTCATGCTAAGGAATTCAGATTTCACCCAGGGAGGAAAGACAGCCTGGTGTCTACAGGAGGGAGATGGAAGCACCAGGACCAGAACTGTGTTTCCAGCAGTAATTGTATGAAGCACAAATGGGAATGTAAGAAACAGAGGAAAGCAATCCATACAGCGTCCCAATTAAGAGCACGAAGCATGGAGCCAAGTCTGCCTAATTTGGATTGTGGGTCCACAGTTACTAGCTGTGCAACCACGATGCAAATTATTTAACATCTTTGTGCCCTCAGTTCCTTGCTATGTAAAATGGAATAATAGTACTTTCTTGAAGGGTTGTGATAAGGAATTCACAAAATAGTACTGTAAAGTTTTTAACACAATCTGTGGTAGAGAGGTAAATGCTAGCTGCTATGGAAGCTTTAAACTCATGAACAGAAAGCTATATTCACATATGGGCTGCTACTGACCTGGTCTTCCAACTGAGACTTTCTTTTCCTGACTCCTGACAGTATAACTCCAGTTTACTCTTCATATTTCACCTCAAATGTTACTTTTCTTTTCTTTTTCTTTTTTTTGAGACAGGGTCTCGCTTTGTAGTTCAGGCTAGCCATGAGTTCACTATGTAGCCCAGGTAAATCTTAAACTCAGCAATCCTCCTGTCCCTGCCTCCTGAGTGCTGGGATTACAGGCATGAGCCATCACGCCCAGCACTGTGGTATGTGGTACCAATTGCTGGTGGGTACATGTCACCATGGCCAGTATTGTTGTATGTTGTTACCAGGATCGAACTCAGGACCTTGCACTTGCTAGGCAGGCGCCAGAACCACTTAGCTAAATCTCCGGTCAGAATGTGACTTTTTTATCTAAACTCTTCCTAAACCTCTGGATTAAGTCAATATGCACTCTCATAGCATCATAATCCTTCCTTTATAACAATCATAGTTCCTGACACTTCTTGGTATTTGATTAATTTCTTTCTTCCATTCCCACAG
>PVIC010037068.1:0-18285 GCA_004025085.1 Thryonomys swinderianus
GGAAAGATTTTAATGTAGTCTGTATGTTGAAGGTAACAGTAACTTGTCCTGTAAACTTTATTTCCTGTTTCTTTGTGCTTCTCCCTCTTAGACTTTCATATTCCTACTTCCATGATTTCCAGTTTTTCCTTTGTAGTATTTCAATACAGAAATGTTTTATGCTTTCTGCTTATTTTCCCCCTCTAGAACCGAAATTCTTAGTTTCTTAAATCTAGCAGGTAAGCAGCTAAGTAATGAGGAGATCAGCAATTTGACTGAATGACCTTAATGTATGAATGATGATTGGACACTTTCAAAGATATTTACATTGTAAAACAAGGTGTTTGCTCACTCTTAAGATGTAGAATTTACAAAGGAGGCCAGAGTAGTGAAAAGGACAGGTGGGAGGGCGTGGGAGGGCTGCACTGGCATCTTTGGGTCAGGAGGGTACTTATGTGGAAAGGTAGTATCTTTGGAGGAGGCCCGCCTCACGGTGCATTGATACTCACTCTTCCTCCTGTTCTGCTCCCAAATCTCTGTGTTCTCCACTGCCACACAGATAAAACAGTTAATCTGTGTGTACATGGGTTTAGGTGAAGGAAAAACCTTAAAAATTCACCTAGCAGGGCTCAGGGATTTAACTCAGTGGTTCTGAAGTCTGCCTGGCAAGCGGAAGGTCCCGAGATGGATCCCTAGTACCACAAACCACAGTGCCAGGCATAGGGGCTGACACCTGTAATCCCAGCTCTCCGAGGCAGAGGCAGCAGGATTGCTGTGAGTTTGAAGCTTGCCTGGGCTACTTAGTGAGCTCAGGGCCACCTGAACTACAAAGCACACCTCTGTCTCGAACAAACACAAACAAATGAAGGAAAGAACAAAAAGATTTACCCAGCAGCCCTCCTCTCCTCAGTGTTCAGCAAGTTTGTTGCCACTGTCTTTTGTTTACTCTAATTTGTTAGTCATCCACCAGGGGTGAAAATCTTTTACTTGTGGAAGATGTCACACTGAATGGAAACAACTGTCACTTCAGATAAATCAATGTATAAAGCTAAAATTTTTTTTTCTTAAATTGTCCAGAAGTTGCTTGTCATCTAATGTGAGAATCAGAAATTCAGGTAGAAGGTATAAGGAAATGTAGTTACTAAGACCATTAAGACCCTTTGTGTAGGAGCCTGCCTACTTTTGGTTCACAACTCTAAGAAAGTACAATATTTAAGTGATTTAGATTATTCTGCATTATAGTTGACTTCTACCTTGGTTAGTTGTTAAAAATTAGTTTGAAAACTCCTGGATAGTTGAAGTAAGAATAATTTCATCAGGCCTGGCCTATGATAAAATCTACCATTGAGATTTATTGATGTCTGCTAAAATCATCCATTTGATGATTTCATTCTCAAAGTAGACTCAAATATACTGCCATTTAGGATTGTCAGATAAGTTTCTGGGCTGCATTAATTGATTGTTGGAAAGGATTTAAAAAAGTTGAGCAATTGCTGCGTTTCCTTATTATCCTTGCTTTCGTACCTGGGTGAAAAGTAAGTGTACTCTATTGGACGTAGTCTCAAGAGCCAGGAAGCTACAAGCTGATGGACTTCTGTTTAGGGGCAGATAGTCTTTCCTGGGACAGGGTTCTCTTGCTGACCTTGTTACCAGCTGTGCTTCTTGATCAGAATCTTGGTTTAACTTTTTGTGGTTGCTGTTTTTTGTTTTTGAGACAGGTTTTCATTATGTAGTTCAGGCCGACCTGAATTCAATGTGTAGTCCTTCTGCTTCGGCCCCCCCAGAATGCTAGATTACAGGTGTGTGCTACAACATCCAGCTAGATTCTTGATTACTTTTAAAATAGAGGCACAGAGGAGTTTTAGGACCGTGAAGCTACTCTCTATGATAATACTAGTGGGTGTATGTCTCTAGACATTTGTCCCAAGTCCATACAGTGTACACCCTGAAAGGGAGCCCTAGTGTGAACTTTCAGGTTGAGACATAGTGATGTACCATTGTACATTCAGCACTTGTAGCAGATGCTCCACTTTGTGGGGTGCTGCTGATGGGAGGCTGTGTCTGTGTGGGCAGTGGGTATATGGCAGTCTACACTTTGTAACTGGTTTTGCTAAACTAAAACTGCTCTCAACATCATATGGATGTGTATAGAGATTATGTGTATCTATATGTCTGCACATATGTGCTTGTTTTATGTAATATACATATATTTATCTTTTTGAATATAAAAACATTTTCAAATATAAATCTTATTAATGATCAGGGAGACTCTACCCCCAGATTTTCCTTTACTGTGAATGACTCTTCTAGAATTAGGATTTGAATCTGGCTAGAATTTCTTTTAGTTGGAGTTGGATGAACTTTGAGGGTGGAGGTGTGCTGGTAGCTTATTCAGATGTTAGGAAAAAACTTATCTGGTAAATTATGGTGTTAGCTTATTTGAGACACTTTTCTACTATGTATGGTTTTGATTTCCTCTACCTCGCCTCAACAGTATATCTGTTGTGCCTGCTCTGAGCATACCTCTTTCCTTGGCCTTTTATATTTGCATAGCATAGTTTATAGCTAGTGCACAGTGCATAGCTCGGGGCTTGAATGTATGGATTGCATTGTGCATTTCCCATCCCTGGCTCCTCAGCACACAATAACTGCAGTGTGGTGGACTGATGTGGAGACAGTGATGGTGTTTCAGAAAAAGCCATTGGTGTGTGGCGTCCACTGCAATCTGCTGGGTAAGCAGTTGCTCAAATTCCTCCAAGTTGAGAAGCCTCCAGAAATGTCCTGTTTTGGCCTCAGCAATGAATGCCACAAATAACAGCACAGGCATGGGGAGCTTTGCTCAGCGTCTCAGATTCCAGCTGCCATTTCTTTAGCTGGCTCTGGTGTAGATTTTTTTTTTTTTTTTGCCTTTTTTCTTTTTAAAAGAAAGTTTCCAAAAGCTAGCCTGCCAGTCCTTAAATAAAACATTTAAAACTCATCCAAACTGTCCTTCCTATGTCTTTGTTCTCTGGATGTCTGTAACGTGTTATGTAGTCTTTTTAAAAAAAATCTGATACCTGAAGATAAACCAGAGGTCCTTAAAATTTTGTTTTCTAACCCATTGATTTTTGTATCCCTAGTCGGTTGGTGTCAATTGGGTTAGGGACAAATGGCAGGGGAGGGGGGAGATTGCTAAGCTTGTTAGCATTTAGTACAGATGATAACTCTTTTTTGAAAGGTATGTGACTAATTTTATTGATAATTATATAGTTTTTCATTATTTAGTAAGCTGCTACATTATTAGAACAGAGATTGGTACTTTGTACTTTATAAGGTTCTGCTGTTAGAGCAGATACAAAGCAAAAGCTTTCTTCAGACAGCAGGGACAAGGAACAGTGAAACTAATGTCTTAGTGAAGGAATGTGAAGGAGAAGCCCAAACATTAGGGATTCAGCTCACTGGATCTGGCATCTGCCTTGCAAGTGCAAGATTGTGAGTTCGATTCTCCAGTACAAAAAGAATGAGAAGCCTCCCCTACCCCTTTTGCATAAAGGTGGGGACAGCCTACTCAGGAGAAAAGGGACAAATTAGTTTTTCTGCTTATGTCATTCCTCTGATTCCCCCAAAATATTTGGAAATGTTCTATTTTACCAAAGAAGAGTTACTGTATAATGTAGAATTCTGAAAATAAAATGTAGGTCTATGTCTGGTCTTCTCCAAGAATTTAGTTAGCAGTATGTGTTTGGTTTAGTTCCTTGAATATCTATGAGTTGGTAGTTTATGAACCAAGATCTAGGAAATTGTTTTGACTGTAAGCCAGAAGCCTGAATTCTAGATTGTGCCAATGCTTTTGGCTGGTATGAGTGGCATGGGGCCAGTCTGTCCAACAGATAGTTTTCTGGCCACCTAGTGAGTTGACTACTCAGTGTGGTGCCATCGTGGAAAGCGCTCAGGTAAGATACAGTTTTTCTTAAAGAAGTCAATCTCCAAAAGCAGTAAATATCAGAAAAGTAGAATGTTATATGTCAAAGACAGGAAATAAAGTTCTTAAAGGAAAAAGTGAAATACTTGGCATAGGTTTCAAAGGAAAGGAGAATGGGAGATTTGTCTAAATGTTTTGCCATTTGGAAATAAAGTAGAAGAAGTAAACAAGTTGAAGAAATACCTTGCTAAGGCAACAGGGCAATATCCTCAGATTGGTATGAGAGCAGATGAACCAGCAGCGGGTACTGGTATCTTAGATGCAAGTTGTAAAGCCAGGTATCTGTGTATCTTGCTTGGTTAGCAAATGTGTTTGTTGTCCTTTCATGCAACAGAACTCAAGTTGTTTCTAAGAAAACAAAACTGATGGAGAAAACTACCTTCCTAGGTAGCAGTCTAAATATTTATAGATATTACAAATAATTTTTTTTTTTTTGAGACAGGGTCTTGCTTTGTAGTTCAGGCTGGCCCTGAGCTCACTATGGAGCCCAGGCAAGCCTCGAACTCAGCAATCCTCCTGTCTCTGCCTCCTGAGTGCTGGGATTACAGGTGTGAGCCACCACACCTGGCAATTGCAAATAATTTAATTCTAAAAAATAAATTAGAAAGTCAGAGTGAAAAATTAGATAAACTCCTTTAGTTTTCTGATTTGTGAAGCAAGGAAGTTAGATTAAGTGACTGAAGCTTTTAAGTCACATTTAACATCAGTTATTTTTAAAGTAGTTCCAAAAAGTTCCATGATTTCAGCACTGTTTAATGAATCTGAAACGTGCCAAACATTTGTCACTTTGAAGACATTTAACTGAATTTTCTTGTCACTCATTCCCATCATATGATGATTAGTTTTATATTAAAGAGAAGAAACTAAGGTGTAAAGAAGTTATTTGGCTGCTTTTATTGAGAGGTAGAGCTCCTTGTCATACCCAGTACAGTGGACCCTTGACTTACAATCTGTGTTCTCTAGGGCTAGTTGTACCTCAGGCTGGTCAGTGAAGGCTCAGGTTCCCTACATAGCCTTCAGGTGTCTTTCTTGTGCACAGGCAGGTGTCCTGTCTTTAGGGAGATGTTGGAGGATTTCTCAGTGAATGCCACATAGGAGAGGCTGCTACTGTAAAGTTTCTTCCAGAGCTCTTGGAAGGTTAAATCTGTAGCTGAGACCATCTAGAAACACAGGTGGCTAGCATTTGGGTCCTAACTCAGGACTTTCAGTGTAAGTTAAAAGTAAAGTTTGGTTGTAACCCAAGTTGTTTTTATGTCTGGCAGGTCATAACTCGAGGCCCACTGTACTTGATTCTTCTTGCAGTACTAACGTGTTGAGAATCAGGGTTCTCAAGAGTGTTGTGACTGGATGCCAGGGGGCAGGCAGAGCCCTTTTGCCTTGCATACCCCTCTCATGCTGCTGACAGCCCTTGTGACTTGTGTCTTGGTTCCCTCTTCCTCAAATGATAGTTCTCATTGGTGGGATGTGTTGATGTTGTAAGTGATGTGGAGGCAAAAAAAGGAAGAAGAAAGTGTTACGCCCACAGGTGCTGCAGCTGCCAGAGCGCACCCGAGCGAGCTTGCAGTAATTTGGGAGGTGACTGTGGCATGTGACATGTCTCCTAAGAATCAGTTTTCTTGCCAGGCGTGGTGGCTCACGCCTGTAATCCCAGCACTCAGGAGGCAGAGGCAGGAGGATTGCTGAGTTCGAGGCTTGCCTGGGCTACATAGTGAGCTCAGGGCCAGCCTGAACTAAAAAGCGAGACCCTGTCTCAAAAAAAAAAAAAAAAAGAATCAGTTTTCTTCACATGATACAAAGAAATATGAAGTTTTGTTTACCTTTCTGTATTAAATTGTAGGTGTTTTAAGGCATTTTAGGTTTCTTAGGAGTAACTTGACTCTTCTGATACAATCTCACTCCTTTTTCTTCCTTAGTTCATCTTTTTCTCCCCTCTCATCCTGATGGCTTTTTATGTCTATTGTTTTAAGTAATATTGTACATGTCTAAGACTTTTGAGTGGTTTGTTTGTTTGTTTATTTATTTATTTTTTATGAGAGGAAGTCTTGCTTTGTCATGCAGACTGGCTTTGAATTCATTATATAGCCTAAGCTGGCCTCAAACTCACAGCACAACCTGCCTCAGGTTCCACCATGCCTGTGCTTTTGAGTGTTAATGAGTATAATTAGTGGAGGAAAATAAATGTAGGTGAATTTTGTTTCTGTTTATCTTGCTAGGGATACCTTAATTTGAAGGCATATAGTGTGAGCCATTGTAGCTTTGAATGTTGCCTCGCCTACATCCTCTACATTACCCATCACAGAGTCTGAGGAAATGCCTGTAACCTCCTCATTACTCCCTCCATATCTGTGAAGTTCCTTCACATTTTCCTATATTGTTCTTTGCTGCATTCTGGATAGTGTTTTCGGTTCTATTGATTTTTTTTTGTTTGGTTTACAATTTAGTTAGTATAGTTTTTTATTTGTAGATGTTTTGATTCTTTTGAAATTAAGCTCTTGATAGTCACTTTTTCCTTAATATTTTAAAACACTTATTTGTATCTTTAAATAGATAAAACATTTTTTATGACCCGTACTTGATAATTCTTTTTATCCGAATTTCAAATAACATTATAATTAGTTGATATATATTAGAAATAATTTAGTACTTGCCCTGCTCCTTGTGATGAGTTCTATTTATACCCATTTCATATACGTGTAAAGCAAGACAAAAGAAACTAGCTATCTTGCCAGTGGTCATGTAGCTTGTAAGTAGTAAATGTGTTTAGAGCTTTGACATTAGGCCTACAGAGTCCAATATTCTTCTTCAGTACTCTCTCTGTACTGTAAGCACATAGACATATAAGCGCGTACAACTTTTGTAAAGCATGCTTAGTACTTTAACTGAATACTTACTCCTTATTGTGTATCTGTAATGATGTGTGTAGTACAATGCTTATTATGTTATAATATCTGTGCAGATTTTTCTTTTTATTATTTGATATAATTGTTTATTTTAGAAACAAAAGGCTTAAAAGTACTGTAAAATATATGTGTGGAGAATTGTAATTTTTACAATTTTTGTGGGGACTATGTAATTTTCACATATCATGTGAACTGAAGCATACACATTTTGGTAGTGAGGATCAGTCATCTTGAGAATGAAGAAATTTGGTAGCATGTTGCTTTTTCACTACCAATAGTAGTCCAGTGGCAGCTTCTATCAGTACATGTAGGAAGGTAGCATGTGTTTGACCTGACCTTGGAGTTGGGGTGTTCCAGGATGTGCATCTTAATTGGAAATGAGTCACTACTTTGATTATGTTTTGCTACTGGTTAAACAATTAATTTTTCTTCTGTGGCTGTTGAAGGCTTTTATATTTCTGTTGACAGCTTCTTAAATTAAGAAAAAAAATTACTCAAGGGAAAATATATTGAATCCTTAGAGATAGTTGATTTATTGTTCTAGTTCCATTATCTTGTATTTAAAACACTTATTCCAAAGGGCCACTACCACATTACACTCTAGAAAATTGTAAATAGAACCATAGATTGTATTGAAAACAAAAACAACTTGTATTATAAATAATTGTGAAATAAAAAAATTAAAACTGTTGATGGAATGAAATATGTAAGTTACATTGAATAAAGGGTTAAAAAATTTTCCAGGTGGAGTAATACCTTGTAGATATTTTGTAAATCAGTTTTAGGTATTGAGGGAAGCATGTTATTGTTTTTTTTTTTTTTTTCCTTTTGAGACAGGGTCTCGCTTTGCAGTTCAGGCTGGCTCTGAGCTCACTATATAGTCCAGGCAAGCCTCGAACTCAGCAATCCTCCTGCTTCTGCCTCCCGAGTGCTGGGATTACAGCCATGAGCCACCATGCCCAGCACTGTGGTATGTGGTATTGATTGCTGGTAGGCGTGAGTCACCACACCCAGCATTGTATGTGGTTATGGGGGATCGAACTCCGGACCTTGCGCTTGCGAGGCAGCCTCCGGAACCACTGAGCTAACCCTCCGGCCCTTGTATTGTTTTTAAAATGAAAAAAAACTCAGCATTTTTATATTTTGGTAATTTTGTATGAGGTCATTTTGCGTATGGTTTTTAGAGTTTACACTGTGGAGGATGGGAAGACTAAAGTCTTTGCACTTTGTTTTTTATTTCAATATATATTGCTAAAAATTAGCAAACAAGTATGTTTTTATATAGTGAATTATATATTATGTCATCGTCTTAAATTTTTAGCACTCATGGAATCTTTATAATGTTTGAAAAATAAAGATTTTTCTCTTTTTTTTCCCAGAAACGTGGTAAGGGACAAGTGCTATTTGACAAAGTATGTGAACACCTCAATCTCTTGGAAAAGGATTACTTTGGACTTTTGTTTCAGGAAAGCCCTGAGCAGAAAGTAAGTGATTTCAGTATTTTTTTTTCTTCAGTAATTCCAGATTTTATTGTATTGAATGTGTACATGTTGATGATTTTATATATATATTTTGTGAAATAGGTACATTTGATATACATATCATGATCACACTCAGCATTGAGAATGTGTACCAGTATATGACATGACTTAATTCTCATTTTTCCGATTCCCCTACTGATCCTACAGCCCCCTACCTGCTATATACCAAGCTTTGTTTCCCCCTTCTTTTACCATCATAAGTTTTTCTTTCCTCTCCTTACTTATGGAGTATTACTTTACCATAAAGAGTGATAAGTTTGAGGTACTCAAATGGATTACCTTGAGGACATACTCATAAGTGAAATAAATAGGTCATAGGCATGTAAATACTGTATCTTTTCTCTGGTATGAGAAACTTAAAATAGAGAACTGAGTTCTAGAATGTATGATAGACATTGTAAAATAGAACATATTCTAAAGGAAATGGGTAGGGGTAAGTGATTTCAGTTTTATTATCTTTTTTTAAAATGTTGTGTTTTTTTCTTGTTTATCTTAGTATAATATTTAGCCTTGAAATACCTTATATGTTTATTATGGCAAATTTTTACTTATTATAGAAACAGTAAAGATTTAAAATAATTTTTTTGTGAGAGATTAACTTTGTGTGTGTGAGTATTGTGTGTGTGCACATTCATGTGTGTGTTTTATATGCATTTTGTGTTTATATTATGAATAGCCAGAACATCTTACATGTTAATTATTTCAGATTAAAATTATGTTAGATTTTTAGCTTTTGAATTCCTAGTGGAGTTAGTTCAAGAATGTGTGTTTGTGTGTATGTGTACAAGGTACTTTAAAAGTACATAATAGCTGGGCATGGTGGCTCACGCCTGTAATCCCAGCACTCAGGAGGCAGAGGCAGGAGGATTGCTGAGTTAAAGGCTTGCCTGGGCTACCTAATGAGCTCAGGGCCAGCCTGAACTACAAATCAAGACCTGGTCTCAAAAACAAAAACAATCAACCAAAAAAAACCCATCTCTGTATTGCCTGCTGCGTATGCTGGTGCATGCTCCTAATCCTAGTTACTAGGAAGAAGGAGGCAGGAAGATTAACAAGTTTGTGTCCAGCCTGGGCAATTTAGTGAGACCTTGTCTCATGGGCTAGGAGTGTAGCTTAGTGGTAGAACTCTTGCCTAGCCTGTGTAATGCCCAAGGTTCAAATTCTAGTGCTGCCAAAATTAAAAAGAGATTTTGTTAATCATAACCTATTCCTGAGTTTTGGTGCTGAGAATGGATGCTGGTCAAATGTACTGAAACTTTTCTATATGCAGGTATGCAGTCATCTATCCACAGGCTGAGTATTAAACATGCCCCACCAGCTGGCAAGGCGGTGCAGTATAAGGGATGTCATAAGATGTCTGCGTATCCTTGTTTGGAGGCCCAGGAGAAAATGTACAGTTGGGACCATCTGAGGTGAAGGTGCATTTTCCCTGTTGTTGGGCTGTGGAGACAACAGAGGAGGTAGATACCAGCTCCATTCAAGGAGATGTGCCAGCCATTCAAGGAGATATGCCAGCCATTCAAGGAGAGTCTCACTAAGCAAGTGAATCAGGGTGGTCTAATGCTTAATGCTGTCAGGGAACTTAAGATCTTTCCAAGTTCATAAATAAATAAACAGTAAATATTAACCAGTTGTGGCAGAGCCTGAGTTAATCTTGAGGTCTTGTTCACTGTTAGGAAAGGCCTTTCCCCCTCATTTCTATTTCCCTTTCCAACTCTTAGGAATTACCTTGGTTGAGAAGAACCTGAACGTAGGAATGAAGAATAAAAGTTTGATGCAGAGTTGTGCCCTGTGAGGCAGCCCTGTTAGTATATTAGAGGATGCTGTGGACAGTCTCACTGTGACCACTGTGTCTGAAGATGCCTAAAGCACTTGGTCACAGTGAAAGAAATTACTCTCCAGACTTTTGGCACTGAAATTAGTCAGCAGAACAGAACAGTCATTAGAGAGTAGCCTAAGTGTGAGTTTGTTATTTGCCTACATCTATAATTGTGTTGATGTATCTCAGTGATGAAATAGAGTGTACCAAGAAGGATAATTATTAAAGTTTTGGTTGATTGGGGTTTTTAAAATTTTTTGAGACAAGGTCTGTCTTTATAGTTCAGACTGATCCTGGACTCACCATGTAGCCCAGGCAAACTCATGGCAATCCTTCTTCTCTGCCTCCCAAGTGTTGTGATTACAGGCATGAGCCACCATGCCCAGCTATAAATTGTTTTATTAACTTAGTTGTAATAGTACCTAATTTGTAGTTTGAATTCTACATGTAGACTAATGACAAATAGTATGCATGCCTGTTGAATAGTACGTGAATATTATTAGGACTGTGTTTGGAATATGCTTCTTAGAATGAATAACACATTTAACTAAACTAGGCACTTTTCTAAGGCTATAAATTAATTATAAGGTGATCTTGTGAGCATTTCGTCATTCTCGTCTCTTGGTTCTCAAAAGATGCAAAAGAAAATGATTGGCATTTGATTGTCATTATGTACTTTCATTTTTATACAGATAGGTTCATTGAAGCACTTAATCTTTATAAAACAGGGAGAGCAATCACTATGTTATAAAATATATAGGAAAGAGTAATGTGCTTTTTTTTTTTTTTTTTTTTTTTGAGACAGGGTCTTGCTTTGTGGTTCAGGTTGGCCCTGAACTCACTATGTAGCCCAGGCAAGCCTTAAACTCAAGGCAACCCTCCTGTCTCTGCCTCCTGAGTGCTGGGATTACAGGTGTGAGCCACCATGCCTGGCATTGTGATTTGTGGTACTGGGGATTGAATTTGGGACCTTATACTTGCCAGGCAAATGCCAGACTGGAACTCCTGAGCTAAATCCCTGGCCCAGTAATATGCTTTGATGGTAAAAATCAGGATACATAGAAATGTAGTATTTCTGGAGTGCTTGTGTACATAAAAAAGAGTGATATTTACCAGTCTACATTCCCACCAAGAGTGGAGAAGGATTCCTTTCTTCCCACAGACTTGGACCCAGCTATTCCCTGCTAAGAATATACATGAAATAGTTAAAAGATTCATATCACAGTGACATATACACGCCCATTTTTTAAAAATTTCAAACTTAATTTTATTTTATTATTATTACTTTTTTTTGTGGTGCTGGAAAGTGGATCTAGGGCTTCATGCATCTAGGTCAATGTTCCATCACTGCACTATACCCCCAGCCCTTATTAAAAGCATCACTACATTCTCAATATTTTCCTGTAGAATAAAAATTGAAATTTTCTTCCAATTATTATTTCTCTTTCACATTAGTTAGGAGAGAAAGCCTTAGGTATACTTAAAACTAAATTTACTTTTGTTTGTATATATTAAAACATAAATATTCAATGTTTGTGGGTTTGCAAAAATTTTCAAGTAGTGCTGGTGATGTTGTAAATTTTTTCAACTCAATTCACTTCATTCACTCATTCATTTATCAATCCATACAGTAAGTGCTTTAGCTGAATGCCTTTCGTGTGCTAGACACTGCTATGTGCTGGGGACACAAAGATGACCAACACACAATCCAGCTCCTTAAGTTTTCATAGTCAGAAAGATGGGTAATTGTGACTACAATACAATGGGATGGTAATAATGCTTACCATTTTTTAAAGCACTGATTATATGACAGGAACCAGGCTAAGGACATTATATGCATTATCTCATTTAATTCTTTTTGTGCACCCATGTTTATAGCAGTTCAGTTTGTAATAGTTAAATCTTGGAAACAACCCAAATGCCCATCATCTGGAGACTGAATAAAGAAGATGTGTTTTTTTTTTCTAAAATGCCATAAAGAATGATAAATTTGAGTCATTCATACTCAAATGGACGTACTTTGAGGATATACTCATAAGTGAAATAAATAGGTCACAGATGTGTAAATCCCATATCTTTTCACTGGTATGAGAAACTGAAAATGTAAATAAGTCCTAGAATGTGTGATAGACACTATAAAATAGAAAGTATCCTAAGGGAAATGAGGGTAGGGGTAAGGAATGAGGGGGAGAGAAAAAATTGTGATGATCAAAAAAGGGGAAACAAACTAAGGTATAGTTGGGTGCGGGGGGTTGTAGGGTAGGGAGGGGAACGGGAAAAATGAGAAATGAGTCGTGTCATATACTGGTACAAATTCTCAATGTTGAGTGTGATCATGATGCATATATAAAATGTGCCTGTTTCACAAAAAAATACAAAATTGTGATATTTAGATAGCAGGATTCACTAAATTTTATTATGATAAAGATATAAGTGTATGCTAATTCTTATCCTATCTTAATCTATTTTAAACCTGAATTTCACACCCACTTAGTTGCCTGCTGGACTCAATACTCAGTTATCTGAAGTGAGTTCATTATCTTTCCTTTGTCCCCTCCGAGTGGTTCTAGATTCCTCTCTGCTTTTCGTCCATTGTGTATCAGTGAGGAAGGTCTCTTTGCTACTTGCTAACACCCCTCTCCTGTCCTCTTCATGCACAGGTTATGCTGGGCCTCTGGCATCTCTTGCTTTGACAAATTTATTAGCTCTGTACCTGCACTAATGGCCAGGGCTCAGGCACTTGTGATCTTACCTGACTTTGTACTAACTGACTTAGAACCATTTGAATGGATCCAGTCTTACACCCAAATGTGTTCTGCATAGCTCTGTACACACTTGACCTTAGTCCACTTGAGCTTCACTTCTCAGGTCTCTCGTAGAATATCTGCATTTAATACGGACCAAACTACTATTCTGGAATGATTCTTGTTGGTGTGTACTGCGTCTCCTTGCCCGTGGTGTTCTTTACATTTGGATTGTGTTTTCCTTTTTTTTTTTTTTTTGCCATCTGAATGGGTGGCTTTTCCAGAAAGACATCCTGCCCCATGAGGTTTTCTTTGACTGCTTTTCACTACCACCATTCCTGCCCTGAACTTGGGGAAATGATAGTTCCCTCTGTGTGTTATCAGCACAGCTGGTGCAAACCCCAGGGCTTGTCATCACCTCAAACCTCCACCACTTGGCAGTGGAGGGGATGACTGAAGTCAGGAGAGGTAAAGGCTTTAAGGTGGAGGAAAGGGTAAGGGTGGGTGTGGATGGGGCCACCATAGCATTTTCACTGACAGAAGGTGCTAGTGTCTTTTTAACCTAGGCTCATTTCAACCCAACTTTTGGGGAATAAAGACTGGGATGTAATTTCTGGAACCTTGAACTATTCAGGAGAGAAGATACAAATACAGTTAGAAATGTATTTAATCATACATAATTAATTTGCTTTCATAATTTTTGTATTGTGTAAGTTTTTATTCCTCCCTGCTCATATAGACAAAATCCAATCCTCAAGATATGTAGGCAGAAAAACTTATTCTTCCAATGTAGGTTTTCGTGGTATTGTATTTTTTTTTTTTTTTTTGAGACAGGGTCTTGCTTTGTTGTTCAGGGTGGCCCTGAGCTCACTATGTAGCCCAGGCAAGCCTTTAACTCAGCAATCCTCCTGCCTCTGCCTCCTGAGTGCTGGGATGACAGGCGTGAGCCACCACGCCTGGCACTGTGGTGTGTGGTACTGATTGCTGGTGGGCATGAGTCACCACACCCAGCATTGTATGTGGTTACCAGGATTGAACTCAGGGCCTTGCTCTTGCGAGGCAGGTGCTGGAACCACTGAGCTAAATCTCTGGCCCTCTCTTGAATTTTTGATGTTAACAGAGTTTGGCATTTGGCCCAGGCACCATAATGTCACTTTTCTGCAGTCCATATTGAAAGAGGTATTTGTTGGAGATGTAGTTGATACCCACAGTAACTGTGGAAATTAATTACAGCATTTATCTGATAGCCAGACTATTTACCTTTAGAAAAAAATTAAAAACTCTAATACTAAACTCTTGGCACATTTGAACTTTTTTTTGGAGACAGGGTCTCACTTTGTAGTTCGGGCTGGCCCTGAGCTCACTATGTAGCCCAGGCAAGCCTCGAACTCAGCAATCCTCCTGCCTCTGCCTTCTGAGTGCTGGGATTACAAGCATGAGCCACCACGCCCAGCTTGAACTCTTTTTAAATAAAATTATATATTCATCCCAGTTAAACTGTATAATCTCACCCTCTTCCAGATATATAGTGAGTGTTTGTTTCACTCTGATATTGAAAGCCTGTAACTTTTCTCCCAACATCAGCATTATGATAGAATTCTGTGTACATTAAAGGAGATCTGGTTGAGTGCCATAAATTACTTTGGGAAAATGCAGATTTAAGACAAAGCTACTTTGATAATTTTCAGTATTGTTGAAACACAGTGTGAGTTGTGTTGGATTTGTAAATTTCCCTCACCTGGGCAAAGTAGTGAGGCTCACCAAAAACAAGGCACAGTTGGGTATTTGGAAAAAATTTGTAACTTTCTGTTCTTGGGGTTTAGCTTGAAAGGAGAATTAAGAAAATTAGGTTCTTTTTAGGGAAAAAAATTGTTAAACAGTTATTCCAACATATACTAAAACAGCAAGGCTGTTGAAATAGGTATAAGGATGACTGCAGTGAAGTTTTTCAGTAGGCAAGAGAGATTGGGCTCAACTCAAAGCAAGAAAAGAATGAATTTATAGTGAAGGAGTAGAATAGGGGTCAGTGTGTAGAAAGTTACAACAAGCAAACAGTAGGGTATATTTAGGGAATTCTGGCCAAATGACTTACTAGACTTCTTGTTGAAGTAAAGTCAGGGTTATGTGACAGCACCTGCTGGGGGCGGTAGATGAACATTCAGAGACTGAAGGTGACCAATATTGAGCATGGAGATTCTGTCTGACCCAACTAATAAGCAGATTATTGCTAAAATTGGATGATACATAGATTGAGAAGTGTAAAGGCTGAGGCTTAGTTGGGAAAAGCGTTCAGAGAAGACTAATTTTAGTCCACAAGAGTCGCTGTAACAACTAGAAGAGGGGTTTTGTGAAGGTATCTTGAGTTGTCATCAGGTCATCAGGTCTACATGGTCAGAACCTTGTGAAGGGTGGCTGCATACCCGGGCTGCTGTAGGTGTGGACTGTGGGAACCTCTGTCTGAAAGGCCTAACTGATGAACAAGGTGGTAGGTCATGGCATTGTTTGGTGTAAGAGCTGAGTGAGATGAGGAGTTACAATAAATGTATGGATAAGGAATCCTACTCTACCAGGACTTTTGCAGGAAGCTCTTGACATTTGGTATTTTGACTCAGTCAAGGCTAGAAGTCTACCTGACAAGCCAGTTAGGGGGATTAAAGATGTGTCTCTACACTTGGCTTTTAAGAAAAGACAGGATTTCTACATTAAAAAAAAAAAAAAAAAGATCTGCTCAGAGCATGATTGGTGCCACTTGGAAGCTTGAACACCTGCTGACCTGCAGAGCCAGCAGTGGCATGGGCTAGGTCTTCAGCTCCCAGGTGCATGGGAAGAGAGATGAGCTCTTCTGGGGAGAAAAGATGTGTCAGTGTGAAGTAGCACAATGACAGGAGTTTGCATGTCGTACGTGCTGAAGACTCCTAATAGCCCCCAATGGTTCATGTCAGAGATTCAGGAGTGAGTGAGTTCCTGGCTGCGGGGGACTCAGAGCATTCCCGATCTGCATGGAGATTGTGCCAAATGCTCCTTGAGGGTCTTTTCAGTTCTGGCACTCTGTGAATATAAATGTTTTGATTTGTAATTGAGATGGTATTTTGTCTAGATGTTTCTGTCCCTGTAGAATAATTGGGAATGATGATTAACACTGTTTTTTGAGACTTATATTGAAAAGGATGTAAAGAAATGTCTCAGGACTTGGGTTAAGCAAGATCGTTTCATCCGCAGATTTAGAGAGGTAAAGAGTTGGATTAATGAGTTTTCTAATTAAAGGTATAGAGTAGAAACGTGTGAATAGCCTTTTGGTATGCTGATTTGGTAGAACATTTCTGTAATCTAAAGCAGATTTTTTAAACATTGTAAAAAAACTTTTTTATGTTGTAGATTCCTTCAGCAGTCTAGTGAATTCATAGTAATTTCTCAGAATACTGTTTGTGTAATTCTTATATAATTAAACATGCAGTTCTAAAGAAAGCCAGCAAATAAGTAACATCCTCAAAATATTAACAAAAATTTGGAATAAAGTAATAGGATATGTTTTAATATATTAATCATCAGTAATCTAGTTTGATACCTACTGTGCTTTGAAATTACTAGCATAAGTAGTATTTCAAGACATGCAACTAGTATAATGTGGTATGGTAGTATTTTTTTATTTTTGCTGGTGAAGCAGTACTGCTGATGTTAAACAGGAATTTCTTCTGACTGAATGCCTTATTAATGGTAATGAAAGTTGCATTTAAAAGTTAGTGAAAACAAAAATATAGCAGTTTTTTCCTCCAAGATAAATTTATTTCCTTGTGACTCCATGTTCTAAGGTGATTTAATAGTTCTGATATTATAGGACCACATTTTAATTAACTTTAGCTAGAAGCCTGTTACGAGGTTCCTTGTAATTTTTGCTGATGGCTTTATTTACCTGATGTTTATTTAGAAGATGAACACTTACCGAATTTATACTGTGGCTGTGTATTTGGGTAGACAGGAAAAGGTGAGGAGAATGAAAACAAATTTACTGAACATTTCTGTTTTTTTTTTTTTGTCTTGTCCAGAAATTGAACTCAGGGCCTCGTGTTTGCCAGGCAAGTGCTGTGCTCTTGAGTTACACCTTTAGGCCTAGATTATTCCTGTTTTTAAGTAGATGGAGGACTACTTTATTTATTTTTCAGATTTTTTTTTTTTTTTGAGACAGGGTCTCGCTTTGTAGTTCAGGCTGGCTCTGAGCTCACTATGTAGCCTAGGCAAGCCTTAAACTCAGCAATCCTCCTGTCTCTGCCTCCTGAGTGCTGGGATTACAGGCGTGAGCCACCACACCTGGCACTGTGGTATGTGGTATTGATTGCTGGTGGGCATGAGTCTCCATGCCCAGCATTGTATGTGGTCACTGGGGATCGAACTCAGGACTTTGCACTTGCGAGGCAGGCGCCGGAACCGCTGAGCTAACCCTCCGGCCCTATTTTTCAGATTTTATTGGTACAATTTATATACATTTCACAATCATGTATAACATTGGGGAATTTGTACCAGTATATGACACACGTTAATTCTCATTTTTACCCATATCCCTACCCACCCACACCTCTCCACCCCCTTTATACATACTCTTTTATCTTCTTTCTGTATCATATTTATTCCTTCCCCTCATCACATTCCCACACCAAATTTCCTATGGAAATTTCCCACTATATAAAAGCTGTCATGCTCTCTAGAGCTCATTTGCATCTACAGGTGTTCATGTCAAAGAGAAGATATGGAATTTGCCTATCTCTGATCTATTGATTTCACTTATTAGTATATCCTCCAGGTGTCTCCATTTGCACCTAAATGGATTGATCTTGTCATTCTTTATGGCAAAGTAATACTCCATTTTATTAAAAAACCACATCTTCTTTATCCACTCTCCAGTTGATGGGCATTTGGGTTGTTTCCAAGATTGAGCTATCACGAACTGAGCTGCTATGAACAAGGGTGTACATCTGTCTTTCCAGTGTGATTTTAAAAATTCTTTTGGGTATATTCTTAGCAGGGGGATAGCAAGGTCAAATGGGACCCCTAGTCGTAGTTTTCTGAGAAATCTCCACACAGATCTCCACAATGGTTGCACAAGTCTGCAATTCCACCAACAGTGGAGAAGGGTTCCTTTCTCCCCACAGCCACACCAGCATTTATTGTTGGTTGATTCTGTGATAGCGGCCATTCTTTGTGGAGTGACATGAAATCTCAGTGTTGTTTTCATTTGCATCTCTCAAATGACCAGTGATGTTGAACATTTCTTCATATGCTTCTTGGCTGCTTTGACTTCTGCCTCTGAGAAGTGTCTGTTCATTTCAGATGCCCATTTTTGAATTGC
>PVIC010037069.1:0-18356 GCA_004025085.1 Thryonomys swinderianus
AGGTTGGCACACAGCAGCACATCAATGTGTTTATTTCTTAAAACAATGTATATTGTTTAATTTCTAATCACATAAGTGAATACCACTTGGAGTATGTTAAATATTAACCAGAAGGCATCTGCTTAGTGGCTAGGTTAAATAATCATTCTTTTCTTTTCCCGCTCTGAACTGGTCTTACCAGTCAACTGTCTCCTGCTTGGAGAATGTTGAAGTTTTCAGGTTGTTCTGGTTTCTTTGAAGAGCCATCTCTCCTCATCCATGTTAGTTCAATTCCAAATTCAGAGGATTAAGTCAACTTCGCTTTTCCTTGAAGCATCAAATACTGTCCTTTTAAACTCAATTATCACAGTTACATGATATCCACAACCTCTAATTAAGAAAATTGGCTCAATGCTGAGAAGAAAAATGGTAAGTTCTAGGTACGAAGACCTGGAGTTGCAGAACACCCACCAATAGATGGGTAACTTGGCATCTCTGGGTGACTCAGGGAAACCAAGATCACTTCTTAGCAGTATGGTGTCCTGGCTTGACCACACAGTGTTTGCATTACTCCTCAGCTCTTCTTCCTCCATGTCATCTCTTGCTGCCCTGCGGGACTCTTTCTGTTTAGTCTCAGGGAGTAGCACGAGCTGACCTCCTTCAGCGTTGTGGATTTTTCCTGAAGCACACAATATTGACAAGGTTACTGCTCCTCCCTCCCTCATGGGCCAGATAAAATTTTGTTATTTCGTTTTTCCCCTAGAGTTGCTCTCTACTACCCTTGTACCCACAGAAGAATAAAAGCTATCAGGTGTCCAAGTTAAAAATATATAACTTAGCATTTTTTCCTCCTGTGATTTACTTTTGGTTTAAATAAGGCTTAAGGGACATGATAGCTGCCATAAAAGAGCTAAAAGGATTTGATTTTTAGAGGTGGGACTAAACTCACTCTGCCTAGTGTTCAAAGGGATGTGACGTTCCCCTGGCTGGAAATTACACAGGAGGCATTATATGTCATCCTCTTTCCTTGAATGGTCCCTTTGTGTCTGAGAATCTGAGAGCCAGGTTATCTTTTAGGCATTTCTGCAATTGACTAAAGCTCCTGTCAGAGTTTTCTGACTCACTATCCTTATAGTGCTGCCTCTGGGAATTTACATGAGCTTCTTCGTGTTATCTACAACCAAAGACCAACATCACTACTCTTGTCTTTCAAGATAATATCAAGCAGGAAGAGATACTAACTTCATTCTCTTTTAAAGAAAACTTATGCTAGGATGTATATGGAAATATGAGGAAAGGGGAGAAAAGAGACCCCCAAAGAATACTGTTTCTATAGCTTCAACATTTAGCAGCTTCATTTTGTGTCATCCTGTACTTATTTCTTTTTTTTTTTAAAAATTAATTGATTTTATTGGTACATTTTTTTTTGAGACAGGCTCTCACTTTGTAGTTCAGGCTGGCCCTGAGCTCACTATGTAGCTCAGGCAAGCCTTGAACTCAGCAGTCCTCCTATCTGTGCCTACCGAGTGCTGGGATTACAGGTGTGAGCCACCACACCTGGCCTATTGGCACATTGTATATACATATCATGATTACAACTGACATTGAAAATTTGTACAGTACATGACATGACTTAATTCTCATTTTTTTCCCATCCCCCTGCCCACCCTACAACCCCTCACCCAGTATATACAGAAGTTCATTTATTGCTATTCAGTTCCCTCCAGAGAGCAGCTCATGGAAGAAGGAACTTCTGTGCTTACCTTTAAGATGAAAGACCCTTGTAAGGGGCAGCTCTATAGGAGCTTGCCTCTAGCTTCACTGGGCAAGCAAGCTCTTGGCTCCTTCCACAGGTTGGAGAAGCTGGCCCAGACCTTCTTGTTCCTCTCTGTCTTCACCATTGAGCTTTGTACCTTTCTGCAGTTTCCTGTAGAAGTCTAGTCCTCTAGTCTGGTGTCCTATCCTGCTATCTCCACAGGGCTCTGAAGCACAAGTTCAGGAAGTCCCAGACAGGGCTATTCTTCCAGCACATCATTGTGGCCAAGATGTGTTTGTGGACCAGTTACTTCACCTTTTTGTGGATGCCCTCGATTGAGAGGCAGGAATTAATTGGTGGTTTTCAGCCTGGGTATATACTTTAGTGGTAGAATGTTCCTACATTGGGGGTTTCAGCTTGCAGTTCTCAGTTTACCCTGGTGAGTGTGTGTGTGTGTGTGTGTGTGTGTGTGTGTGTGTGTGTGAGAGAGAGAGAGAGAGAGAGAGAGAGAGAAAGAGAGAGAGAGGGAGAGAGACAGAGACAGAGAGACAGAGAGAAAAGAGAGATTTTTAGATCCAAAAATATCTTGATATTTTGCAATTCAGTTGTAGGTGAAGGTTTCTCATACACACAAATCTTTATTAACACTTTTCCCTTCATGGCCTGCTTATCCTCCTTACCATCATTTTTTTCTGTAAAGGATGTTTTTCTGGGGAAGAAAGCCAGTTGTACAAATTTCTCTAGATACTCTAAATTAGTCTTTAAGGAATTCAGAAATCTTGTCATTGAGAATGTCTAAAACCCCCTTTAGAATCTCTATCAATCTGACATAGCTAATAAAGTGACTTTTAAGTACTGAGATAAGCAAGTACTGTTTATATTTTTTGTTGTTTGTTTTTTAAGGTTTTTTTTTTTGAGACAGAGTCTCACTTTGTAGTTCAGGCTAGCCCTGAACTCACTATGTAGCCCAGGGTAGCTTCAAACTCATAGCAGTCCTACTACCTCCGCCTCCTGAGTAATGGGATTACAGGCATGTGTCATCAAAAACACAACAACATCAAAAACATCCTTTATAGAAAAAAGGATGGTGAGGAGGATGGGAAAGCCATGAAGGGAAAAGTGTTAATCAAGATTTGTGTGTATGAAAAACCTTCACTTACCACTGAATTGAGCATTGTGATATGTGGTACTAGGGATTGAATTTAGGACCTTGTGCTTGCCAGGCAGAGGCCAGAACCACTGAGTTAAATTACTGGTCCTACAGTACTGTTTATAATTTATAATTCATTTTTTAATGTTTCCATGACATTTAATTCTTAGTATCACAACCAAGTATTTCTTTACATCTTCAGTAAGTTAAATATATGTTTAAAAAAATTTTAAAAAGTGTGTTTTGTTTGTGGCATGTGTCTATGTGCATATAAATATGTTTTGGTGATCCTACCCAACACATACAGTAGACGTTTCTGTGGAAAAAATTGGTGTTGAGTTCCAAATGAGAGTCTCAAAACTTTCAGAACCCAGTTGGTATATAAGTTGGAATCCTATTCATTACTTTGACAGTTGCCCAAGGCATAAGTACTCAGGGAAGGGAGGACTTGGAAAGCCTGGAAGCTCCAGGTATCCAGATTTAATCTATCTGGTGTGTATTGATTTATTTTTTGCTGACTGCTCTTTCCTCCTTTGGTACAGGTCAGAGATCTTCAATCAGAGTCTGTTCTGCTCCCCAGGGCGCATTTGACAAAATTTGGAGACATTTTTGAATTGCCATGGGGGAAGAGGGTACTACTACTGGTGGGAGCCAGGTGTGCTGTTCAGCATTCCAAAACAGAGACTCATCTGCACCCAAATGTTAGTAGTGCTGAGATTGAGAAACCTGATGTAGGTGGATAGGTGATGGGATCTCTGTTGCCCAGTGAGAAGGGAGAGGAAAATACTCTTTTAGTATAAAAATTCTTCTTTGCCTCATTCCAGATCTTTTTTTTTGTATTAGTCCAATAATTTGGATTTAGGTGGTTAAGGCCATCTGGAAGTGTTAGTCACTTGCTAGTTTATAGTTAAGGCCTCTCTAAGTTCTTAATTTTCGGAAAGTTGGCTGGTGGCTACTCATGGCTCAAAGGTATCATTCCATTTACTAAATATTGAAAACATAAATATTTTACTTAAACTACCATTTAATTAGACTGCATTTCTATTTCTTCTGAGTTTGAAGTTATATGTCTCTTGAGCAAGACAAATAATTTAGGACATTAGTATACATCACACTAATTCTTCTTGCTTGATAAATAACTTGCGATAATGAATGGGTTCTAGTCCTTGAACTTACAGAAAAATGCAAACTTCATTTTATCTATTACTAACTGTGGAGTTTTCTGCTGAGGCTAATGATCAATTGTGAGTAAAATTAGAAACAGATGAAAAAGTTGTCCTTGTCAATAAATGAGTGTTGCAGGGTATTTTTGACCTTTAACCTCCAAGTGGAAAATTATCAATTCGATGTTGAGATCTGTGTGCTTTTAATTAGCATTACTGGTGTCTTTTACATATTTGCAATTTAGAAAGTTTATGTAGCCAAACACACAAGTGAGTCTGTCTTTTCCTTTGGGGATGTGGTTGAATCTTCAGGAGCTTGCAGATGAAATGTTGTTGTGTAAACCGGGGAAGTTTTGTCAAATCATAGGCTCAGTGAGAATACCGTTTTCTCAGATGCTGGACCCTGGTCCGATCGAAGGAGGTTAGTAGTAAAGTCACCTAGTGTCAAGGGGTCTTTGCTAGCCTGGACCTGGACCATTGTTCTGGAATTCAGTGGCACCTCAGCCTTTGTCATAACCATGTAAGAGGCCAAGCAACCCATTTCCTTGGGACTGAGGCATCTTTGGCTTTGGCATCTCTGCAGTCATCCTCTTACACAGACCCTCAAAGATGTTAGGGACCTCTGGGGAGAGTAGTTTTTATATTTGGCAGAACCATCAGATTCTTTAGTTTCTTTCAGCTTTGAAAGAAACAGTTTTAAACTCTAACCTGCTCATCAACTCAGTTCCCTGTTGAGCTTTGCCCTGGACTATTTTAGACTGGAGATTGGCACAAGGAAAGGGCTTGTAAAACTTCGAGGTTGGTTTGACTTTGGGGTTTGTGGTGACACCTAAGTGTAGGTGTCCTGCCACCTGGCTTTTAGCTCCATTCTGAGAGTCTTCCTGGCCTTCATGGTACATGTAATTTTGACCACTAATAACCTTAGGGAAGTCTAATGCTGGAGCGATTATTGCATAAATCTCTAGATGCAGACATGGAGTTTTTGAAGTTCAGTTGCATATTCATAGCTAGATTCCTAGGATCCTGAACCACTGAATAAAAATATTGGAGAAGAATGCTTTAAAACGAAAGTACTGTAGATTGTTTCTTATGCTGGCCTTTCTGCTTTCCAAATGAAGAAAATAATTAGTCCTTTTACTGTTTTTAAACATTTAGCCATTGTGTCTTGGAGCTCAGCCAAGAATAATCACCTGAAATTTTGTTTATGATTTTCTCACAAAAGTGGCCATACTTTAAAAAGGAGAGCAAAAAAGAACATTTTAAGAATGTGTGAGCTCATTATGAACCCAATATATTTTTAAAACATTCAACTTGTAAACTCCTGAAATGTGGTTTATAATGGAAACACCAGCAGAGTTTCCTGGAGTGGTCTGAGTCTACCAACTTTTAAGCCTTTTGCAGACTGGTTCCTCTCAAAAGGAGAAAATTAATCATGGCCTCTGGGTTAGTTACCCTAGTTGGGTTTCTTGTTCTTGGACAAGAAAAATGATAGTACAATTTAGTGATATGTGTCCATGTGAATTATTTGTAGATATGCCTACATTTCAGCTTTCTTGTTAGGTAAATCATCTTTTTTCGTTAGACTACTAGTTATTCTTGATTTTTTTTTAGTTACTTGTTATTCTCTTTGAGTAGCACTTGTAACTTGCTGTGATCTTATGTTAAATCTCAATAAAATTTTTTTTTTGTAAGTTGTGGAGGGATAGGTTGCGGAGAATATAAGGTGTGACCTACATATATGTGAATGTTTAAATTTTAAAAATTTATTATGTAAACTATGTATGCCATGAATTCCCCTTCCCCTTTGAACACACATCTCATCAGTTTTGTACCTTTCTGAAGTAGCTCTAGAAGTCCTCTTTTGTGAGTGTGTTTGTGAGATGTGATCACAAAGGAGGTAAATGCTGCTGCTTACTGCCATCCAACAGGCAGTCTTAAAGAGACATTATGAAGTGTACACCTCATTCACCAGATCTGGCACTGTGTGACTTTTGGCTCTTCCCAAAGTCAAAATGATAATAAAAGGTAAATGTGTTGAAATGATTTAGGACATGAAGTTACCCACAACAGCACAACAGAAGATACTCAGGAGAAAAGACTTCTAGAACTGCCTCAGAGAATTACAAATGTTGGAAGAACTATGTTCGAAGTGAAGGAGAGTATTTTGAGAGAGATTAGTGGCAATGTGTCCTTTAGTGTATAGATTAAAAAGTAAATATCCATCATATTTTTGATTATATCACATGTATCTATAAAATAAATGTTGTTATCATTCTATCAATTATTAATTCCTTCCTATACATATATGACAAAGAAAATTATATGATGTAGATGGCTGGAAATTTCTCAGTTTCTATTTGAGTGATTAAAGAATTAATTGATGTATTTATTATGTAGTGGTTTGAGTATATTCGATTCTTTCTTTTTGCTTGTGTATGTTGTTAATTTAGGTGTAATACAATATCTGATCAACTAAGATTATTTCTAAATCATTCCCAGTGAAAGAATTGGTTGTTGTCTAAGTAAATCTTTATGACGTTTACACTGAGAGCCAGCCTACTCTTTTAAAAAAGTTAAATGTATAACAGCAGGCTTTTATGATGTATTTTTTTCATAAGCAAGTTTATACTTCAACTCAGGGGTAAAAGGGATAGACTTTGTGGATACCTAGGATTAATACAGGGTTTCTCTACTTTCAGTTGTAGCTCACTTGTGTTTCAGCTTGGTAAATTCACCTTAAAGGTTTGAGGAGACCTTGTTTAATTATTAATGCATTGAATGGTGGAAGTAGAATGCATATAAATGAATATATTTTCTGTCATACACAAGCCAGTTGGAAGAGTTTGATTTGTTTCCAGAGTTTGATTTGTTTCTAAAGATTATCTATCTATCTATCTATCTATCTATCTATCTATCTATCTATCTATCTATCTATCTATCTATCTATCTGTCTGTCTGTCTGTCTGTCTGTCTGTCTGTCTGTCTGTCTGTCTGTCTGTCTGTCTGTCTGTCTCTCTGTCTGTCTATCTATCTATCTGTCTATCTATCTATCTAAGATATATATTCTATAGATACCTTAACCATGTCTTTAGCAGGGAGTTACATGTCATAGTCATAGGGTCGTGGGCTGGGCTATGATGATTACAAAGTTCCTCTACTTCCTGCCCCATTCTGATTTCATTTACAACCATTTTAGTCTTTTTTCTTAGAAGTCTCTTTTTTTTTTTTTTTGAGACAGCACCTCACTTTTTAGTTTAAGCTGGCCCTGAGCCACTATGTAGCCCAGGCAAGCTTTGAACTCACAGCAATCCTCCTGCTTCTGCCTCCCGAGTGCTGGGATTATAGGCGTGAGCCACCATGCCCAGCATTGTGGTGTGTGGTTATTGGGGACTGAACTCAGGATGTTGCACTTGCCAGGCAGATGCTGGAACCACTGAGCTAAATCCCCAGCCCACCTTCTCTCTTTAATAGCCATTCTGATCTAATGATTCACAGTAATAAGGACATCAATAGATAATATTTAATACAAATGTCTTATGCACCAGCCACTGTGAGGATTGCTTTCCATAATGCTACAAAGAGTATCATTTTATAGAAGTGTTTATAACACAGGATCCCCTGGCTTGTTCAGGATGGAGGAGGAATACAGCACCAGGCTTCTGTTGTTGATACCATGTTTTTCCATTATATCATGAAATTTAGCACTCCAAAACTGAGTTACTGGAAAGGCTGTGTTCTGATATTTTCCTGCTTTTAAAGTTTGTTCATTTATCCCTTCCCTGCAATTTTCTTTTTGTTCTTATATGGCATTGAACCTTTATCATATGTTTTATTCGCAGCTATATATTTTTGAGAAGATTTTGGCCACTTTTATAACTAGCTATTTATTTCATATGATGAAAGTGATGGCTAAAAAGATGCCATTTCAGATAAAATTGTATCTAATGTGAATTTAAAATTAGCATCTAATGTTAAAGTTTATTCAAGATTATTCCCTTCTTTTTGAGATACTTTTAAACATTTAAAATATTTTCAGATAGATATCAAGGCAATTGGAATTGGTGAAGAGGAAACTTCTGTTTCCTTATTAACCTTTTAAGGTTTTTATCCTAGTAAAACTGAGAAGGGGACTGTATTTGGAAGGCCTGAAAATGTGAATACTGGATGTTTTCCTCTTGTTTACAGTTTCCATAGAGGCAAAAGCTTGGGCACTTCTCCCTAAAGCTGGAAATGTCAGTTACTGGTAATTTTGCTTGCTTTTCAGCATACTCTTATCTCAGATATCCTGGCCACCTATGTTTATGGTGCGTTTTGCGTTTTAATTTGCCAGCCTCTGTCTCTGAGTCCAAGCTTCTTTTAATGATGACAAGACTAATTTTATCATTCTGGGAATGAAGCTACAGGACATTAGGCCATGTGTGTAGACATATCCTGCTGGGTATTTTGTTAACTTCATCAAGAGTTCAAAATTGGAACAGCTGCCGACCAGAAGCATTGCAATTCGGGGGCAAGTACAATCACTGGGGATGGTTCGGTGTCAGAGGACCAAGTCTAACACAGCTGATGCAATTTGTGTAACTATATATTACACGTTGTGGAAGGGAGGACTAGTACTGGTTGGATATGGTGGTTTTGTACTTAGCAGGACAGGCATTGTATATTCTGCAGACCGTATAAATCCAAGTTCTCCATAGTTCTTTGTAGGAGGCAAGGCTGCCTTTACTGGTTTTCCCTAACAGTTCTCCTTCATCTCCCTGGTGTTGCACAAAGACCCTTTTGTCTGACTCTTCTCAAAATCTAAGCACTGTCAGAAAAAGAGGAGGAAGTCTGTGTTCTCAGTTTCCATCCTCTTTGCCCTCTGTGGTGTCATTTAGCGTGACTGGGCCTTCAGCTCCCTGCCTGGCTTCTTATACAGTTTATTAGTGAATTACATGATTGCTGTGTCTGTTTTTCGAACCTATGTTGAACATGTTGCCCTTGTCTTCTGTTTTACTTAACCTTATACTTTGATAAGATTGAGAGTTAAGGAGATATTACTTTTATACAGTAGCCTAAGATGAAGTGAGATATTTAATCTTTTTTCTAACCTGCTTGAAACTGCCATCTAACCCTGGAGAAAATTTTCATTTTCCTAGGAAACTTTTTGTTTTTATACCAAAAATGTGATTCGATATACTCAGCTTAATAAGAAAAAATGCAAATGTGTTTAACTAGTCCAATTTATATTCATAAAATATAGTCACAAAGCCAGAGGTATTTCAATAAGCAAAGGTATTTGTAAGTATAAGGCATTTATATTGCAAAGTTATATTTAATGTCAGAATGTACTGTGGTCATGTAATTTGTTGTTAAATGAAAACATTAATTAATGTTATTTAACTTTCTTTTTCTAGTTTTAATTTTTTGGCAAGTGTGATTTTAATTGTTTATTTGCTGTAAGGTGAATGGTAATATAATGTATCCATTTTGTGGCCTTTGCATGATCCTGGGCATTGGGTTCAATGTCTCAGGGTCATGTACCTTCTGATATAATCACTTTTAATGGAAACAGTTCCTTCCTATACATTTTGGGGACACTCTACCCATTATAAATTCTGCTGAAAATAGTTTTCCAGGTAGAGATGCAATTATATAATGGTCTACATGGAGGTACTAAATAAGAATTTCAATTAATAATGTCCTCTCAGCCCTGAGAGATATTACAGTCGTCTGGATCAAGGGTTATCCATCACTGCTGGGCGGCAGCTGTCTTCCTTGTCCTTGTTTGGTGTTTTGTGAATGTGCTCATCAGTGTGGCTGGAATGGTAAGCTTGCATTGGAACAGTTGGCATTGCAGTGTTTTTTCCTAAGTGACTGCGTTTCTGAATGCTAAATTTGCTCATCTTGCAGATGTACAACATTACAGAGTTACCATATCTGAATGAATTAAAGTAAAAACACTTTGAGCACATGGAGAAATCATCAACAATGTTTTAGACCAATTATTAGGTTCGGATTTCTAGGATACCCAGAATAACCCTATAATTTCAATAAACTAGTTTACTAGCTTATCCTGCATTATTTTTCAAAACAAATAGAAGAATAGAAAGAAAACACTTCTATTATTAATGTGTTTGTATCTGATTGAAATGATTACAGGAATAAAAGAGTTCTATTTTGTATTTGTATTTGAAGGTTTTTCTTCTTCAATGTGCCAAAAGTTATTTAAAATAATGTCTATTTTTTTTTTTAAAAAATCCCTCTCTGGTTTTGGCATTTGTGTTTCAGATTGAAGAATGGAGTCCCCAAAGTATACGTATCCTATGGCCAAGTAACTGCATTTATATTGTTATAAATTTTCGAGGTTGGAATCTCAAGTTTTAAAATTAAATAACTACAGTTAACTTTATTAAGTGTAAGGTTGAATTTGATCAAAAATAAGAAAAGCATTTATGACAACCCCTGTAAATGTTTAAATACTTTAGTTGTGTTTGTGAGCATTAAATTATATTATAAGAAGCCAACATTGAGTATACGGGTTCCACTGGGACACATTTGACTTTTGGGAGATAAAAAAAAACTTGCATTAATGAAATTCTGCAAGTTTTTGATTTAGTAGACAACATTTCCAGTATATGGGAAGCAATTTTAAGGAGTATATGTGTATAATTACTTGTAGAAACTGGTTAACTTTAATGGGGCATTTCTCGATCACATAATAGGAAAGCTAACGGCTTTAATTAAGATTTATGAAGCATAGAGGTAATATATTCTGCTAAATTAGGTAGCCATTGGTGGGTAGTATGCTTTTAGAGATGAATTTTCTACATATACCTCACTTCCTTAGGAGTTTTGGTTTAGAATTTTTATTTGTAATACTGGAATCCCTATGTCCATTAGTAGACAAAAACCAAGTTCCATTTTATTTTTTAAAACTTTTAATTAATAGTAATAATTTAACGATGGTCAGATACCATTAAACATTTCTTTAATCAAGCCATAGTCCCATGAGCCTATCTTGAGGGAAAGAGCAGAAATTCACCACTTTGTTCAAATAACTGGCTAATTTGCAAATGAGTACTTAGAAACCAGTGGTAGGTCTTAAATTAATCAATTTATTTTAAAATAAACAATTTTGGCTAAATTAAACTACTCTCACTTTCCCAGCCACTCATTCCACCATTAAATTCAGAAAATAGTAGCAGCCCCCCTTTATTTTCAGGTGCAACAATGTTGATTAATAGGTACAAGTATCCAAAATTAGGGGATGAACAGGACTTGATAAATTAAGAAGACTTAACTTCAATGGTAAAATAAAATGGATCAAGTCAATTCTTAACATTTATTTCCCACCCACAAAACCCCCACTTCAAGGGCTCTGTCTTGGTGTTTTGTGGCCAGGCTGTGTTCTGTTTTTTTGTGTGTGCCATACCAGGCTTGCTGTGCTGCCTCGTACTTTAATGTTAGTGAAATAATAAGATAAAATCAACTCAGATTTTCAAGAGAAGCTTTGATGAAAGTCAACTGTGTGCAACACCTGCAGATGGACCTGTGGGGGCAGATGGGCCTAGGTGGCCTTTGCTGGGCCTGCTGCCCAGCTCTGCCCTCTCCCATGCAAGGGGGACCAGACTCGAGAAAGGCTGACAGAGGCTACTTTCCTGCCAGTGCTTTGAGGGGGGTGGTGTCTGATGTTAGCCTGCCTCAGAATCTCCTGCAGGACCTGTGACACCACAGGGTGCCAGGCTGCACGTCTCGAATTTCTAATTCTGCAGGTCTGAGGTAGAGCCAAGGGTTTGAGTTCCCTAGTGCTGCTCATACTCCTGCGTAAGCAACTACATTTTGAGAACCATTGCCTTAGGGGAAGTTGAAATAAGATGGGGAAGACAAGGCTAGAGGAAAGAGAAGGAGGGAGGGGGGAGAGAGAGAAAGAGAAAGAGAAAGAGAGAGGCAAACAATACTACAATGCCACAGGTGTGGGGAGATAGAAAATTAGAAATAGGCTGATTCCAGAGAGCCAGCAATGCTTATGTTTTTCTTCGACAGTTGGAACAAATGGTCAATAATTTTGCAGAGACCACTATCTATTTAGGGTCTTGAGGTATGTAAATGAGAAGTGCTATTTTTTCATGCCAAGAATCAAACTCAGGGCTTCACACTTGCCAGGCAAGCACACTATAGCTGAGCTACATGTCTGGCCCAAGTACTTTTTAAAATATAGAATAGGGTTAGGGTTAAGGTATAACTCTGTGGTGGAGTGCTGGCCCCAGGTTTTATTTTCAGCACTAAAAAAATAAAAAAAGATTTGGATTCTAGGGTTAAGTCTACTGATTACTAGCCAGTTTTGGTTTTCTTCCTTATTGTCTCTTTGGAGATGAGACTTTAACTCCAAAAGCACTGGCCTAGTTGTTTGCAGGTTGGGCCACTGTTAGGTGGGTATATGAAACAGTGAGTGGTCCTTAACTATGGTGTGTAGAGAATCCTTCTGAAATCTCGAGAGAGATGCAGACCTCTGGGCCCAGCTCAGATTTGAATGAGGCAGTTCCCAGATGGCACTGAGGGACCTGAGCATGTAGCATTCACACTGAGGAAGTTTTGCACCCTAAGAGTTCATGGGCCACCATGAGCTGCACTGCCATGTAGACAGTCTGTATCCTGGGAGGTATACTGGACTCGGGAACCTTAAATTGTGGCTTTATTTGGAAATTTCTTCTTCAGCATTCTTGCTCAGCTGCAGTCTCTTTCTATCCCCGTGGAAATGTTTATGCTGTTTTTTAGTGGAATTTATGATAAATTTTGACAGCCACTGCCCAAACCTTATACTCTGTTTCTACTGAGTAAAGTCTTTAAAAAATTAATTTCTCTAAGTTTGATTTTCCTCATCTAGACAGTGCTAGGTGAAGCTAGAATGTTTCCAAGTTTTCTTACCCCATGCCAGTCATGACATTGTCTATAGCTGTATAACCCATGGTGTGTGATATAAATATATCTTGTATGTAATGAGCCATGCAGATGTATGCATATATGCATATATATGTACACACTTACATACACACATTTATACCTATACATCAAGTAAAGGCTAGGTTCGAAGATGTGTGGTCTTTCACCCCTATTCTCCAGACATGAATTCTCAGTCCTACATTATTTTCATTTTAGTGAAGTGCAGCGAGTGCTTTAACGGTCAGAAAAAGCAGCGGGAGCAAGAGGGAAGGAAGTGGAGGGAGGCAGTGTGCGGGCGGGCGTAGGGAAGAGAGCTACATGACGGCGTCGGATGACAGAGCTGGCGAATTCCGTGTTTAGGAGCCTTGTGGGATATCTGCTTTTGGAAACTGCTGTGTAATTTCCAAATAATAGATTTCTAGAATTAGTTTACATGTATCGCTTCTTGGCCTTTTGGCTAAGATCAAGTGTAGAATTAGTTTACATGTAACTGTGGACAATATTTGTCTGCTGTTTGGTTTTGAATACTCCGACTGAGGTGGAGGACATGGCGAGGAATACTCAGGCACTGATTTTAGATCCAGGTGGAAAGAAGAGTCTGTCGTACATGAACCACCTGGAGAAATTGAACTTTGTAGTTCTTTGGACTGAGGGGTCAGAACTCTAGAATCTCAGGGCTGAAAGAAGCTGATAGATCTTGATAAGGTCCTGATAAAGAGTGGCCCTAAATTGGGCACTGGAGAAGGAATTAGGGGAAATAGACAGGAGAGGACAATGGAGAACCCAGGAAGGAGCAGAGAAGGGTAGGAGGAAAGGGTGAACACACTGAAGTCGGGCAGTGTGGTCCTGAGACAGTAGGATGATATTGCATTCGGCTGATACATAATGTGAAAGACGGTGAAGTAGACGCTATCTGGACTCAAACCAGCCACATTCATCTTGGGGAGGTACGGACAGCTCAGGATTTGGGCCTGGATTTTTGCTAGTGAGCTGGCAAGCTTCTGTGAACAGCAGACACCCTGGAATTTTTAATCTGGTGTTTTGTTTGGGTTTCTCATGATGTGTTTGGGAATTATTTGGGTTTGTTTCTGGCAGAATGACTGAAGTGTACACCATGAGGGATAAAGAGTGGGAACGGTCGAGGGAGGACGCTGGTGGCTGTGAGGACAAAGGGTCTGAGTCTGTCGCTCAGCGCTGCTTTCCTCCTTCTGGAAGAGTAAATGGCTGCAACACTTCAGTGGCACCGTTTCTGGGAAATGAATATGAAAAGGGGCAAGGTTGAGAAAAAATACAGCATTGGTTATTTATTTTATTTTTTTTTAATTTTTTTTTAGACGGGGTCTCGCTTTGTAGTTCAGGCTGGCCCTCAGCTCACTGTGTAGCCCAGGCAAGCCTTGAACTCAGCAATCCTGCTGCCTCTGCCTCCCGATTGCTGGGATTACAGGCATGAGCCACCACGCCCGGCAGCATTGGTTATTTTTTAAAGAGTATTTGTTATAGATAATGATTTCCTGTACTGTTGTTGTGGGCCGCCTCCTAGGACACAGAAAGTGCTCGTTTTCAGTGGAATTCTCTTTCAGGAAAGAATTTTATCCTTTTGTTACTGGGAAGCACACTGTTTAAGGTGTGGTTATGAGTCTTTGTAATAAGCAATCCTCTGTGCCTTTTTCATTTTGTTTGTTTTCATATGTGATCATCTTTAATCTCCACGGTGTGGTACTGACCCACTGAAGTGAAAGAGACAATTAGCATGAGTCATAATCAGGTGACAAAGCAGAAATCATGCAGGATTTGGACTCAGCCAAACGTTGCCATTCCCTACTTTCTGTTTCACAAGAGCGTGAGTATGTACTGTGAAGGAAAACAAAAAATAAAACACAAAACAAGGAAAGATTTACCCTGAGGAGCTTTTGCTAAGTGGGCTCTTATTTTTCTCTGTTACTACCGCATCAAGTTCTTGACCTTGCCTTTAGTCTAGGGTTTACTTTTCTTAGTTTGTTTGAGACAGGGTCTCGCTTTGTAGTTCAGGCTGGCTTGGAGCTCACTATGTAGCCCAGGGAAACCTCAAACTCAGCAATCCTCCTGCCTCTGCCTCCTGAGTGTTGGGATTACAGGCATGAGCCACCATGCCTGGTATTGTGGTGTATGGTACTAGGGTCAAACTTGAGACCTTGTGCTTGCCAGCCAGATGTCACAACCCGTGAGCTAAATCCCTGGCCCCGGTCCGGGCTTTGCTGGTCAACACCCCACAGAATACCTGCAGGTGATTACTTTTAGTTTCACAAAAGCATTATTTGATCAAATCAGAGTATAACTAAAACCATATTATAATATAATGGAAGTGATATAAAGTCTATGATATAGTGAATTTAAGTGTATTTACATGTACAAAGGAATAAACGAGGTACAAAGTGATTCTGTTGTTGATTTCCAGTTCTTTCCCACTAATAAGGGAGGGCAGGAGGATTGCCATTGTCCTCAATGCTTCTGGAGTTTTGTAACTCTTGATGAAGTCGTGTCCTGTGTCAGTTCTGTTTTCTATCATCTCATAGGAAGAAGTTGGTGTCCTTGTGCCAGACTGCTTTTAGGGTAAATTTCCCATCTGTACTGAAGTGTTAGCTGTTTCCATTTGATGAGGGGATCTTAATCAACTGTAAAGCAGAATAGTAATACAGGTTCTGCCAAAGGCTGCTGGCAGCATACTCTTGTCCTCGTGTGTATTCTGTGTGATGTTCTGCTGCGAGGATGGCAGGGCTGCTTGCTGTTTTCACCTTTAGTAGAAATAGTAGCATCTAGGGTAGTATCTTAGCGAAAAACTGACTCTGGGTTGGGAAGGCACACAAAATCCTTGCCACTCCAAGTTTAATGCATTAAGTATCCTTCTAGCTGCAGGAGCTTAATAATTTTAATGTACGTTCACTGATCTTGACCTAGAGTTAGTTCTTGTTTGTGGTGACACAAGCCTCAGAAAAACCCTCTAATTGATTTTGTTGTTTAGTTTACCCAGTTCTGGTCAGGTACAGAACAAAACTGTATTACATGGAGACCCATTGTTCTGAGTCCACAGATGCTGGAAAGGGACTCCAAGGGGTAAAGGGTGGAAAAGGCAACACTCCTTTTTAAAGGAGATGGCCATCACTGGTGACAAAACAGTCACGCTGATTCCAACAGCAGTCATGAGAAACAGCCTTAGAAATAACGGTTTCCTTCATGAACTGCATATTATTTGAACACAGGTACATTAGAGGTAGAGGTGAAGGCAGAGGTAGATAGATAGATTTATAGGCAGTTAGATTTTTCTATGTGGATCAGAATTGTGAAGTGGTGATGAAGATGAGAAATAACTTGGTTTGGCTAATATCAGAGAGGCCAGGTTAAGCCCGGAGTTTGCTATATAGACTGGCTATTTAGCAATAAATCAGTGGGGGCTGGAGAGTGGAGGGAGTGGAGAATAGTGCCATATTACATGGCATAAGAGAGGATCATAAAATGCCAGAGCTGAGGGGCCATTAGACAATGTTTTTTTCCATCCACATCATTTTCCGAATGAGGAAACAGAGACCCTGAGAGGTGACGTGGATTTCCTAGGACCGACAATGACTGATAAAGCTGGAGTAGAATCAGGCCTAGTGCAATACTTTTGTCTTTGGACATGTGCAGGAATATGAGACGGTGGGATATGGCCTACAGTCAGAGCATGCAGTGTCAGTCTCTTCTAGATAAGAGTAGTAATGCTATTTATTCCTCCCCCAGTAAAATCCCATGTTGCGATGGAAAGGTGACAAGCAACGTTTTTATCTTGGGGGTCACTTTTGCATATTAATTTTATATTAAATAAAAGGGAAAATCACAAGTTAATAATTTGGAGTTTATTTTCTCCCCAAAAGTGGAGATTTGAGGATCATTTACATTGGCAATCTTCAGATCTACTATGCAATCATCTGATCAGTTTACTTTGTGAATTTTTTGAGTTGAGATCCCAAGATACAGTAAGCCTAAAAATACAGGTGTGGAATATTCCATATTTTCTTTGTTCTAATTGAATATTATAGTTCTTGAAGACAAGGAAAAGTCTCATGCATTTTCTGTGTCTAGACGATCCCAAGATTTCTTTTTCTGTAAGAAATGTACTACATTTTTGCATTCAGACAGTTCAGTGCTTTTAAATGAAAAATATTATATATAAAAATCAAAGAATCCCTTCTTTGACTTCATCCTTGCTTACCAGTGCACCCTTTTATGAGATAGGGTCACCTGTCATGTGAGAAAGCAGGATTAATTAACTGTGGAAAAAGTACCTAGTCTGGAAACTGTGAGTCCTAAAATGTTTCCACATAAAATACAGGAAAAGAAGTATAGATGAGCCTAGGAATCAGTGTGACTTTTTTTTTTTTCTTCCAAGGGCTTAAAAAACTCTCCATCACACAAATCAAACAGCCTGTTATACACAGTCTTCCCATATGTCTGACACAGAAAACTGGCAAGGAATGTGCTTCATTTCCACATAAATTGTGTGGCTTCGCAATTCAGTTCTCTTCACCCTTGAACTCTGGTGAACACGTCACTTGTGTGCCTAACAGGATGGCAGAACTTTTACTGAGAACAGTCATGAAAGAGGAGAGGCACAGAATTTTGTAGCTCATGAAAGAATCAAAACAAAACAAAATAAAAATCTCTATGGGAAAAATGAAGAAAAAATTCCAAAAGGAATTGCCAAAGAAAGGTACATAATTCACTGCAGGCTTGGGGAAGTCATCGTCTATGAGCTGACAAATCACTCTATGTTTTTATCTTGGTATTTACTCTGCTGTTTGGTAAAATGAGCACTTATGTTGGAAATTACAGTCTATACAGAAAATAGAACAATAGCTTCAAAGGTAGAAGAGATGTTAGATCTCCAGGTATTTTTTTGGAACTTTATTTCACTTAATAAAAATAATAAAAAATCTATAATTTTCATCTGGCTTTTGCAATGGCAATGTGGTTAAGAGAGCAAACACTGGAATTAATTTGATGATAATTAAATTAACAAATTAATTTAGAAATGTGTGCGGTTTATGCTTATTTCCGGCTGTTAATGGCCCTGAGCTCTACAACTGGCATTTAATTTTAGAAAAAAAAGATTACTTTTTTTTTCCTGGCAAGTAAATAATGGACCTTTGTAAACACAGGAAACTACACTTTTTAAAGTAAAGGACATGGTGCTGCCCTTTGTTTCATGAAGATATGGATGGCAGGTGGTATAACTGCAACCAGGTTGGTACAGTCTCATAGTGACCACTGAAGTTGTATCTTTGGGACTTGTTTCTTTTCATCTCAAGATTTTGTAAGTTCTAATGTCAGTTCCTAAGATTCTAGTACAGGGTATTAAAGTGTAAAAACAAAACAA
>PVIC010037070.1:0-18265 GCA_004025085.1 Thryonomys swinderianus
TGAGCTATACCACTAGCACAAAAATTCTACCCTTAACAGGACAATCCATTTTCTGCTGCGGATGAACAAACATATGATTTAAGGAATTTACTCAAAGCAATAGGCCTAGCTAGTATATTTGAAATTATACTAAGATATTGACAGTTACAGAGAGAACTGGGAACGTTCTACCCATGTTTCTGAATTCCTGATTTCTGTTAAGTGGCTACTTAGTGGCTTTGGGACAATGATGGTGGCTAAGAATAACTCAAATATGGTACAACTGCCATTATCAGCATGTGAATCAGTGGAGCTCATCCTGAGTTCTGCCTGCCCTGAAGTAGGGATTCCTAAATGTCTCTGTGCAGTGACTCACCTTGTGATCTCGGGAAACTGTAGGGGGGGGTGGGGCCCACATTTTGCATTTTAACAACCTGTTTCAGTGATTATACTTGGAGTAGTAGTAAGACCACTAATGGGCCTTTGGAATTGAAAAAGCTGTAAAATGACTACGATAACTTTATATTACAAATCATTTCACTGTAACTTGTTAGTCAGTGGTAATCTATCTAGTTTGACCTCATAACTTCACAGCAAGTAGAAGCTAAAAAGAACTGAAGGCCTGGAGGGTTAAGAAATTTTTTTCAAGGATATTTATTGTAGAATTGGAAAAAAAAATTGATAAAATGATCCCCTTTCTGGATCATGAATGGAAAACGACTTAAATTTATATATTTTTAACTTAAAATGTATACTATTTCTGAGAAGTGCACATTAAAAAATAAGTACTTTGGGGATTTTCTTTGATAATACTACATCTATAAAACTAAATCCTAAATCCAGTCTTAATTTCTGTATGTAGTCTACTGCCACCTCCAGGAAACCATGGGAAATAAAGTCCTGAATATTTTATCTTTTTTCAGTATTCCAAAATTGAGCTGAAAATTTATAAGCAATTTTTTTTCTTCAGTTCTAGGGACTGAACCCAGAGCCTTCACACTGAGCTAAATCCTCAGCCATTAAATGTTTTTTTTTTTTTAGACAGGTCTTACTAATTCACTAAGTTGCCCAAGCTGGGCTGATACTTGACCTCTTTCTGCCTCAAGTCTCCCAGAATGCAGCAATTACAGGTGTGGACCATCATGCCCAGGTAAGGGTTTTATATTATAAAAACTAAATTCAGCATTTCATTTTTGCCTTGAGAGATGGCTCTACTCTATTCTAACTAAAAGGCTTTCTTGATTCTGTCTTTTAATTTTTCATATCAACTACTACATATATTCCTAAACATTTCAAAATTATCTTATCAACCCCATTAAATAGTACTTTCTGTTCTTCCTAACATTTAGCAATTCCAAAATCCTTTTTCGGACCCTACAGTACCAGTATAAATTTTATTTTATTTTTTTAAAAATTGACTTTATTGGTAATTTTATATATACATATGATCACATTCAAAATTGGCTGATATAAATTTTAAATGATTGCATCTAAATTTTAGAACATAGCACTAAGAATACATGGTTGACTCTGACAGACAGCGAAAGATATGAAATAATCCAAAATTATGTTGTCTAGATTTCATAGCTATGCATGAATTCCATAATTTCAGTAAATTCCAGTTTTATCTTGTGGTCCAAATTAGCCTCTCCATTTCACTCTATCACTCGAAACTGGCTGCTGTTTCAATTCTCTGAAATGCACCTCTTAGTAAGCACAGTTTTGATGAGAAAGCATAAATTAGGGTGGCAACTGAAAGCTCCACTATCATATTACAGAACTGAAGAGTGAAGGGAAACCAGCGGACAAGTTAAACTCCTGAATATCCTATTAGAGACCTCTAAATATTTTAAAAGCTTTATTTAAACAAGATGATTTTTAGGCAGGAAATATGAATGAGAATCCATGGAATCACCACACTGATTTCCACAGTGCTTGCACTAGTTTACATCCCTGCCAACAGTGTAGAAGGGTTTCCTTTACACCATGACCTTACTGGCATTTGGTTATTATTTGTTTGTCTTTTGAGACAGGGTCTCACTTTGTAGTTCAGACTGGCCCTCAGGTCACTATGGAGCCCAGGCAAGTGTCAAACTCAGCAATCCTGCCTCTGCCTCCCTAGTGCTGGGATGACAGGCATGAGCCACCACAATGGAAAACAACACTGAGATTCCATCTTATTTCAGAAAGAAATGGCTAACATCAGGAAATCAAATAATAAATGCTGGTAAGGTCATGGGAAAAAAGTTTGTAGGAATGTAAAGTGGTACAACCAATACGGAAATCAGTATGAGATTCTTCAAAAAACTAAAACGAGAAATGCCATTTTCCCCAAATACTCCTTTTCTAGGTATCTTCCTAAAAGAATTAAAAACATCCCATTACAGTGATATGTGCATACTCATATGTGTGGCACAACTCAAAATAGCTAAACCTTAGAAATGGCTCATATGCCTATCACAGCTGAACAGATAAAGAAAATGTGGTATTTATGTATAATAGAGTACTACTCTGCCATAAAGAAGATAAATTTGATTCATCTGTAGGAAAACAGATGCATCTTGAGACCTTAATGTTAAGTGACATACATCAGACACAGAAGCTAAAATATTGCATGGTTTCTCTTACATGAGAAACTCAAAACACAAAGAGCAAAGTAAAAAGATAAAAGAAAGTAGGAAGCAAGATCTTTCTCAAATAGGATGGGGATCAAGAAACAGGAGGATGGAGGGAAAGGAAAGGGGATGGAAAAAGGAGTTAAGATGTGTTATGTACATGTACCAACTTCCCAAAAGAAATGTAATCACCATGTACTGAAAACATGGACTGAAAAAAACAAAAACTAAACCACACACCAAAAATTAACAGTATCCAAAATTTACCGAAGCAACTTCTAAGGACTGTAGCCATGATGGCTATGTTAGAGCTTTCAGTGAGATAAACAGTCCACTGTGGCATGTGTGCCATAGGTCTGCTACCACCTGACTATGGGCTAAAAGACAAATACAAAGTAGTATGGGTTCATACGGTAAGAAGTAAAGAAATGAGGTCACCGGGCATGGTGGCAGGGTGAGGCAGAGGGATGGCTGAAGTTCGAGGAAAGCCTGGAATAAACAGTGAGCTCAAGGCCGACCTGAACTACATAGTGAGACTATCTCAAAAAAATACAATAAATAAATAAAGTTAGGAAACATCAAAAATTATAGAAATAAAACCTTAAAAATACAATTTATAGTCCTCACACTATGTATATTCAAAATGTTCACACAACATTAAATACATCACAGTTAAGTATAAGTGAGGCAGGAAAGAACAGCAAATGAAGTCTAATACAGAGAATATTAGGATTTATCTACTAGGATGCTAATATCTCCTGCCTAACATACACAATGCCTTTGGGCTGATCCCCAGTACTGCCTAAACAAATAAAATCACTCTTCCCTACATTTAATTCAAAACCATCTGGTTTCTAGAACTTCAAGATGGAATTCATGTTGAAAAATAAATTATGAGAACTAAGGTTTTAATAATTAAAACCTAAGTTTTAGTCAGTGTTCCTTCTACTTAACAAAGGATAAAAATATTATCGAGCAAGGACTCCACCACACCCAGTGGAGTCTGATGGCCGCCCCCCACACTCTGGCGGCAGACAGGTCAGCCTTGGAGGTTGGCATGGCTGCCAGTCCTTCATGCTGGTGAAATGAGTGACGTGCTGAGGGCAGCACTTCTTTTCCTTCTGTTTGCAGTTATTCTTTACTGTAGTACAGTGACCAGGGAGGATTCTTCCAGGAGTAACGCTGGACCATCCTACTCTCGGTTATTCACTTGATCTTTACGTAAAAAACTCCAAAGTGGTCAGTGATGATTCTTTTAAGGTAGGAATTTTGGATATACACCAAAACTTAAAAAAAAAAAGAAGTCCACTATGACAAATGTGTACAACAGAAAATTTCTCTTAAAAGTAGACACGATGATACTTCTTATAGAATCACTTACAATACTGAAGTTGTATTTTATGAGAATTCAGTAGTTGTACATGAAAATAGAAACTGCTCTCAAAGAGAACTTCAAATATAAAATATGATGTGGAAAACTGTTAAATGGAGCAATGCCTCTAATTGTAGCAATTTCTGTTAAGCTGAGGCAAATGTTTTTCTTTTTTTTGGGCAGGACCTGGGGTCGAACTCAGGACCTCTTGCTTGCCTGACAGGTGAGGAACCAATGAGCTATAACCCCAGTCCCAAATGTTTATATCAAACCTCAAAAGAAATAAAGTTAGAACATCTGACCTCTCACAACCCAGTAAACACTTTAATGTGTATATGAGCCCATCTTTCAAAGCTTGTTCTTCTAAAGCAAGTCACGCCCCAAAGAGTGAAGAACCAAAGGGGCTTATTTGGAAATCCAAACTCCAGAATAAACAGGGTCAAATCTATCAGGCTGCAGCTTTCATCAGGTTCACAGGGTGCAAGAGAAGAAGCTCATGGCATTTAAGACACAGAATTAAACACTTTTTCTATTTCAAATTGATCTCAGTAGTCTATTAAAAATATTCAACCTGGAAATACTATAATAAATAAATATTTACTAAACTGTGTGATAATGGAATGTGACATATTTCCTGATTATCTACTTAGCTCACCACATCTTAATGCCCCAGGTAACAACTTACTCTTCTGATTTTCTTGCGCTTTTTAGAACGTGGTCTTGTCTCTATCCGCTGGACACTGCAACGCACGAGTAACAGCAGGTCTTGCAGGCTGAATAACTTGTAAACAAAATTTCCTTCCTTAGGAGCTAAGTATTCTGATGTATCTTCAACATAGTCCTGAAGTTCATATGGCAATCCTTTAAAAATAATTTCTCATTTTTACTTTACATTAGTCTTTTCCATCATAACCCAGGGTGAAACAATTCGATTAACTGTTCTTTTACATTTCTAGCAACTGCAACTGGCTACTTCTTTTATCTGCTTTCTAGCACTCTCATTACCACTCTTTCCGTTTACTTTTACTGGGTTTGTAGTGAAACAGTGAAACAAAGCCTGGAGGTTTTCTTCCTTTTAGTGATTAGCTTAACTCCAGGCAAAGTATAAATTAGTGAGACAGCACAGCATGTACAAGGAGAAAGATGTTTAAGAGGGAATCTTCTTCTCAATCTAGGCATATTTGAAAGGTACAAGGGCAATCCTATGTGCTGTACAGGTCAATCCGGGAATAATCAGTGTTCATCATTATGATGCACTTAATTAGCTGGGCGAACTAACCACACTACTCACAGCTCAGAAGCCACTGTGCCCGTTGGATAAACACAGGTTACAAATAAACCTGTGGAAGAGCTCCAGTGGTGCAATCGGTTAGCGCGCGGTACTTATACAAATAAACCTGTGGGTTAGGGAGAGGATATTCTGGAAGCTGGAACACTAGGTATTATAAAAATGAATTTGTAAGTAGCTAATGATTACAAAATAGGTTACAATAAAGAAGGGGGAAGAAAAAGCTAAAAAAAAACAAAACATAAAGACAGCGGAAGTTTTTTTGTAAATACTTACGTCCTTTTGGCTTCTGAAATGCAGAAGGCCACCCCGACTTTGGCCAACTAGAGGCATGTAAAGGAGCAGGTTGCTCACAGACAGGGGGCTGTTTAGAATTGTCTGGATTCATGAACAGCAATTCAGGATCTTTTTTGGAAACTGGCCTTAACAGTTCAGTCTGCATTTTTAAAATTTCTCCAACTGGGTCAAATTTTGTATATATTCGTTTGATAGGTTTTTTTAAAATACACAACTCTTCAGGATTCTGAGCAGCAGTAGTCTGGTTTCCTACAGAACCCTTTCCTGAGGAAGAATTTGGACTTGTAGGTTTAGAACTTAAATCAGAACCTGAAACAGCTGCTTTTCCATCACTATTATTTTTATACTCTGTATCAATGACTAAACAGTCCTCATCTGTATCACTACCACAAGGAATTACTGCTTCTGTTCTAGCTGTTTCAGACGCTGCAGGCTTTTCCTTTGAACTGTCTCTGTTCTCTCGGACATTCAGTCCTTCATCATCAGCACAGAGCACATCTGTAGCCATAGCATTTTCATCGGAGTTCTGAATTTCCTTAGAACTTTCCAATCGAGGGGCATCAGAAGTCTTGAGGTCATTATCCTGCGTCACAGATTTGTTGGAATTGGATACTTTTTCATCATGTGCTCCAAGTCCCTGACCGTCTTTATTTCTGTACTCTTCAAGGCCGCTTTCCATACTGATGACCAGCTGTTTCTCCTTCTGTAACTGTTCCATCAGAATCCGAGATAAACTTCTAGAATCCATGCAGGGATCTGCTAGAGTTGGTGCCGCAGGGGTAGCAGCAGCTCTGGGAGCTGGGAGTGTGTCTAGAACGATGGGTACTGAGCATGTACTTGCTGGACCTGGTGACTTTGATGGTTCAGTGGGGGTTACTCCAAAAGTTTCAAGTTCTGTAACATCATCCTCAAAATCCAGATCAAAATTTTCTAGAGTTTCAACTTTTCGATACTCATTAACTTCATTGGATGCCTTGGGAGAAAATATATTGGTAAATTAGTCAAAATTTAAGGACAAGCCACACTTCTTAATGCTCTGCCTCTCCCTCACAAGCATTGTTTATGTTTTAAAAAGTGGAAAGAAAAGTGTAACAACTGTGGAAGTTTTTTTTTTTTTTTTTTGAGAGGGTCTCGCTTTGTAGTTCAGTCTAGTTCTGAGCTCACTATGTAGCCCAGGCAATCCTTGAACTCAGCAATCCTTTTGCCTCTGCCTCCTGAGTGCTGAGATTACAGGCATCAGCCACCATGCCCGGCTGGAAGGTTTTTGCTTAAAATGACAACAAACTGCTAAAAACTGTTTAACCTCATTTTCTTATTGAAATGTTCATGAAAACACAGAATTCCCAAGTTTTAACAGCGAAAGAAACAGCAAGTTCTGAACTACTGTATCCCAAGAGGAATTTACAGTACTGAAAAGACAGAGAGGACAGCCAAGAAGAAACACAAGGCTACACAGGAAGGCAACAGATATCACTTCTGTCCACTCCATATGCTGTTGCAGAGATACTTGTTACCGACCAGGAGAAAGGCCTCTGGTGCTGCTGTGCTCTTTGCTTTTTACTGCAGCCAGAGACGTGCCCGCAAGCAGTGACTTTCTCTCCCTATCAACTCAGGGAAAACAAATCCGAGTGGCATCAGATGTTATCAGATGGTGCAGACACTGACAGGTTGTGCCGTAGTGTACATGAGGACATGATATATTGAGCTTGTGGCCTTTTCCCACGTAAGCTTTGGTACAGGAAAAACACACAGCTTTAACTGATTTAGGAATCAGAGGCATGGTCAAAAACTATGGTGAACATTTAAATTAAAAGTTTATTTTAGTAAGAGTACTAATCTTTTGGAAAATGCCACCTTTGCTTCAAACACACTCGTTCCTTCGTTCCTGGCACCATGTGAAGCAGTTCTGGAAGTCCTCTTCTGTCAGCAGCCTTGCTCGTGCTATTGGGCTGCCTACTGTCCTGAATCAGTTGAAAACATGCACCTCTCAGGGTCAGCTTGACTTCAGGGAGGAGCCTGAGCCACACTGTGCTAGATCTGGTGACTAAGGCAGAGCAGGACACACCGCGGGGTTTCCCACTGGCCTCTCTGGTGGGTGGCATGTAGCGGCAGGACTCACGGTTCCTTCGGTCACGCCTTATGAAGACACGCGTGAACGAGGGCTTGCAGAACTGCCTGGAGTGGCAAGAACGATGGGCTTGATGCGTGTGAAGCAAGGGGGAAGATTTCAGGGGGGTTAACAGCAATGTGTCATTTCCTGTAATAAATTTTAATTTAAGCACACAGAGTATTTGTTTCGATCAGTCCTTGTATTATCTATTTTGTCTGATTTGTGACCTCTGGAAATCAGTGAAGGACTTGGTTGTGAGACTTTAAAATTTATCTGAGTGAGTCTTTCACATATAAAATTTTACAGTTTCCACGAAGCAAGGTTTTGTTTTTATTGGACAGAAAGTAAGTGTTCATCTTTGTTGGGTATAGTACTATGTTTTGGTACATTTCTATACATGACAAAACAATTAACTAAGGATACATCTACTCCATTATCTCAAACATTTATCAGGACTTTCTGAAAGGAAACTATTCACTCTTTTATTCTGCTTATTCTGAATTAAGAAATATTAACTAGAAAGCCCTTTCTGTGTAACAGAATAATGGGAGAACCTCTTCTTGTTGGCTGAATTTATACTTGCTAACCACCTGGGTCAGCCTCTGGTAACCACGTCTCAGCCTTTTTCTCATGCAGTGTCTGTCCTTCTATGCCTGGTTTGTTTAACTTCACAAGATGACCTCCAGGTTCATCCATGTTGCTGAGAATGACAAGAGCACCTGCTCTTTAGCGGCTGAACACCACTGCAATGTGTCCAGACACCTATAGACATTTATCCATTAGTGGACATCCAAATTGAGTTTGTATCTTGGCTCCTATGAATAGTGCTACATGAGAATGCCAGTATCTCTTTAACATAGTTTTCATTTCTTTTGAACATAAATATATCCAGAAATGGAACTGGATTATATGGTAGTTCTATTTTAAATTTTCTTGAGGAGGCTACATACTGTTTCCGGAGTGGTTGTACTAATTTACCTTTCCACTAGTGCATAAAACATTTTTTTCTCTACATCCTTGGCAGTATTTGCCATACTGTACCTTTTTTATTACATACTTTTAAACTCAGAGATGATATCTCAATGTAGTTTTAAGTGGTTCATGAAAACATAAACACTGTACAAACTGGGCTGGAGGGTTAGCTCAGTGGTTCTGGCACCTGCCTTGCAAGCACAAGGTCTTGAGTTTGATCCCCGGAAACCACATACAATGCTGGGCACTGGCGACTCATGCCCACCAGCCATCAATGCTCACATACCACAGTGCCAGGCGTGGTGGCTCACGCCTGTAATCCCAGCACTTGGGAGGCAGAGGCAGGAGGACTGCTGAATTTGAGGCTTGCCTGGGCTACATAGTGAGCTCAGGGCCAGCCTGGACTACAAAGTGAGACCCTGTCTCAAAAAAAAAAGACAAAACAAAACAAAACAAAAAAACTGTACAAACTAATGGTGTGCCATGTAATCTTTCAACACATATACAAACTGAAGAGTTTATTTATTTATTTATTTATTTATTTATTTATTTATTTATTTATTTATGCATGCTTTTTGAGACAGGGTCTTGCTTTGTAGTTCAGGCTGGCCCTGAGCTCACTATGGTGCCCAGGCAAGCCGCCGCGAACTCAGCAATCCTCTTGTCTCTGCCTCCCGAGTGCTGGTATTACAGGCATGAGCCACCACGTCCGGCATTGTGCTATGCGGTGTTGATTGTTGGTGGGCGTGTCTCCACGCCCAGCATTATATGTGGTAACCGGGGATCGAACTCAGGACCTTGCGCTTGTGAGGCAGGCGCCGGAACCACTGAGCTAACCCTCTGGCCCTGAAGAGTATATTTTAAACTATTAAGCTTAATGGCTTGCCAATAAAATTTTACATGTTAAACAAGTTCATTTCTCTAAAGAAAAAGAAAAAACCACTACATACGTCCATTTCAGATGTGTATTCTTCAGGTTTGTCCATAAATACTGCAGAAACTGGAACAGATGTATTTTTGGACATCATAAATTTTAATGGAATTTCATGGAAGATTTGATTTCTTTCTCTTATTGTCATTTTCTTCTGAGGAAGTGGGGAATTAATATAAATTACTTTAATTGGTTTGGAACCTTAAAACAGAAACAGAAAGCAGAAATCATTAGCATGTAGTTGCTTTATGAGAAAATATGGATGTATGACAGAAGGATCATGATACGAAGAGATACGAGGGTCAGGGAGGGGGCTTCATATATTGTCCACTCTTGGACCAGAAGATTTTAAAGTCCCTTCAAGTCTTTTAAAGTCAGTTCTGTATCCGATTTATATTTGAAAAAATTCTGAGTTTAAATATTACTATCTATTAAGGACAAGAGAAATAATCTAGTAAGAGAACTATTTTCTAATAATGCTTAAAAGTTATTTTGTGGTTTTCTTTTTGGTTTGTATTTGAGACAGGGTCTCACTTGGTAGTGCAGGCTGGCCTTGAGCTCACAGTGATCCTCCTGCCTTAGCCTCCTGGGTGCTGGGATTACAGGCGTGCACCACTACATCTGGCTTTCTGTTTTCATCCTTATACTCTTACTGTCACTGCTCAGTTTACCAGAACTTGCAGAAAGTGATGACATCTTTGCCACAAAACATACATTATATTTAACTCTAAACTATAAATTTTGCTGAGCGTGGTGGTGCATGCCTGTAACCCCAGTACTCAGGAGGCAGAGGCAGGAGGGTTGCTGTGAATTCAAGGCTTGCCTGGGCTACATAGTGAGTTCAGGGCCACCCTGAACTACATAGATAGAGCCTGTCTCAAAAAACTAAAAACAACAACAACAACATCAACAACAAAACAAACTGTAAGTTTATTTCAGTAGACATAAATTTGTTGTATTTATGTTGCTATAATTCTGAAAGACACATTAGTATAGATGTGTTTTAACTCTGATTTCCAAAAACAACAGATAAGTACATAAATTCTGGAACTCAACATTTGAAGCTGTCAAATAAACAACTATATTTCTTCATTTTGGAGAAAGATAGAAGCACTAGCCGTTTCCTGTACTTCTGGCCTAGGTCCTAATCACCTCTCTTATCTCTTGCTTCCTAATGGGATGACAGATGACCTAATACTTCGTTTAGAAGAGTCAATTCTGTGGCAGCTTTATATATGAAAAATTTTCGAATCTCTTTTGTTTTATTCTGTTTTGTTTTTTGTTTTTCTGAGACAGGGTCTTGCTATGTAGTTCAGGCTGGTCTCAAATTCACTGCGTAGCACAGGCTGCTGGGATTACAGGTGAAAGTTCTGAGTTTAAATATTAAATTCATCTTCTCCTTAAACCAAGACTTAGACCTTTATATTAGACAAAGACCATCTGTATTTAGACAGCTGACGCAGTCCCCATGCTTTTCTTTTTTGGTGGTACTGGGGATTGAACCTAGGGCTTTCACATTACCCTTCACCCTTATTTATTTATTCATTTATTCATTCATTGAGACAGAGTCTTGCTAAATTGCCCAGGCACTTGTGATCCCTCCGCCTCCAGCCTTCTTGTAATGCCAGGATTAATCCTTCTGCCTCCACGCTTCCTGTAGTGCCAGGATTAGAGATGTATGCCACCACGGCAGCTCTAGCACTTTTTAAATAGAATTATTTGATACAGTAAATTACAAACCTGCAACAGGTATAACTTGAACACAAACTGGGATTTCCCACTGTTCTTTGTAGTCTGGTCCATGATTATTTAACAAGGTAAATAATGACTGGCTCGTCATAGCTATCTGAGGATGATACCTTGAAACAAGCTTTTCTGCATTCGGATCTTTATTAATATCCTGAAAAATAATGTAAAAATTGTTACTTGATTATACTCACTGAAAATTTATTTGATAAGGTAATGAAAAAAAGGGGAAAGAGGAACTTTAGAGCCACCAGATTATATTTTTGTGAGGTACAGATTATTTAGAAAAACCCAAAGCAGCATCTACTTACACAGTGCATAGCTTCAGCTATTTGTTCTGCGGTTTCCATGGGAGACACAGTTTTTGAGAGTTTCAATACTGGAGGCATCGAGGGGAATACTGTTTTTACAAATTTTACATTACCCTACATAAGCAAACGGAATGTTATTGTGAAAATCCTGACATTTTTCTCCTAAGAAAAATCTTTCATGACAGAGGCTCTTAAGTACAATTTATTTTTCTACTAAATACAAAATTCAGGTTTAGAACTCCTTAAACCAAGATGGTCATTCATGTTTTTTCTTGATCACATCAATTTTTTTAGTTTTGCTTTTTTTTTTACTTTTTGAGACAGGGTCTCGCTTTGTAGTTCAGGCTGGCCCTGAGCTCACTATGGTGCCTAGGCAAGCCGCCGCAAACTCAGCAATCCTCCTGTCTCTGCCTTCTTTTTTAAATGTCTAAGAGTTTCATGGAGATTTCCTAGCCCCCTTCAACTCCATCTTCTCTTTTTATGAAGGGAATAGTGGAACCCTTAAAATATTCTCTCCATCTACTTATTTCAATATGTTTGTGAATATATTTCCTTTACAGAAAGGGCTTCTTGCTTCTGTTCAAGAGCATTAAGGAATATGGGAAAAAAAATCAAGAAATACAGTTAGTGCTATTTTTAAAAGTTCAAAATATTTGTATCCATAAAATAAAAGCTCTGGACATAGCTTTGTGCTATATATATCAAAGCTATCTCATTATTGCTAAAAAATTTAAATATGAAATAATATCTAGCCAGGCGTGGTGGCTCACGCCTGTATTCCCAGCACTTGGGAGGAAGAGACAGGAAGATTGCTGAGTTTGAGGCTTGCCTGGGCTACATAGTGAGTTCAGGGCCAGCCTGAAATGCAAAGTGAGACCCTGTCTCAAAAAAAACCAATATCTATATCTGGGCATGGTGGTGGATGCCTACAGTCTCTGTGCTCAGGAGGGTAAGGCAAGAAGATTGTTACAAGTTCACGAGCAGCCTGAACTATGTAGTGAATTCAAGACCAGCCTAGACTACACAGTAAGACACAGTATCAACAACCCTGTCTCCCTGCCCCATAGTTCTATATGAAATACAGATAATGTTTCAGACCAAAAAAGCTTATACTTCCGTACAATAAACCTTACCAACGCAAGAAGGGTTTTTTCTAATTTTAATCCTGTCTCTATTCTGAATGGGAAGAACCCCATTAAGCTGGTGACTTCATGAAGAGTATAAAATTCTGGATACTTTTTTACTTGTTCAATGCAAGCTCTTAAAATTTGCTGGAAAATAAAAATTAAGGAAAATCACATTTGTATTATATTTCTCAGTGCAACAAGAATATTTTAGTTACACAAAGGACTATGTAATTATTCATTCTAAAAGTTAACTGTTGCATTAATCAGCCTCCTAACAATTCAGGCATGCTGTATTATCTTTGATTTTATCTTTTATTTTTTCATAACAAAATTTAACCCAATTTCCTAAATATACTATTTAATAATACTAAAATTAGCAATCTTATTAAATTTTAAAATTAAAGACACATCATAATTTCTTTGCTATTTAAGAAACTGTCAAAGAAATAAAGCCACATGAAAATTTCAACAAAATGTACTGCAATAAAAGCAATTACCTGAATGATTAGAAACAAATAAATTTAATACTCTAAAATGATTCCCAAGCACAATGAATTAATGAAGTAGTTATATCACAGGTTATTCTAATCTACAATCTAAAAAATAAATAAGAATGTTAGAACTAATTCAAATGATGGAGTACTTAGGGTTTCCTTCTCTCTAGTTTTCCAAATATTAATGACTTATCAGGAAATGTAAGCAGGAAGGAAGGAATACCCTGAGAATATATCACTTGTGATAATATGTAAATAACTCAGAGAAGCACAGGCATTGGTGAGGGAATTAAACACACCCATATAATATCTTCTAAAATACACATTTTTTCTTCTGTCAATTAATGTTATCTTAACCTCTTAGAATATATTCTAGATCACAAAAGTTTTCACTAATAAGCATATCTTAATAGATATATTTTTATCTATAACTTCGTATCCCTCTTTTCCCTTTTCTAATCCTTGTCCCCTGCTATCTTTAACATATTCTCCCTTTATCCACATATTCCAATGCTAATCTTGATAATTAACTCAGTATATTACAACTGATGTTGATCTGGACTAACATGGAAAAGTTATGGTTCAAAACCTTACTAGAAACCCATTATCTGCACCACGGTTTTGCTCCCTATTTACAAGACCAGGTGAATTTCCCCTCTGGTGTTCCCCTTACATGGCAGTCATCACAAGAATTCCAACACATGACAAAAAGCAATACAAAGGGACTATGTGACAGTGAAGACTTCTGATTAGCTACTGGCGCATCGTTTCTGGTAAAATTGCTGATGCTGCAGTAGTTTTAATGGAACTTCTCTTAATTCTGTATGGCAAGAGAAAAAGCCAAAGAAACACCAGAGGTTTTACCCTTTTACACATCATCTACGCTCTGGCAGTCCCCTTCATCTCAGGTTTTACTTTCCACAGTTTCAGTTACCTGCTGTCAAATGGGGTCTGAAAATATTAAGTGGGAAATGTCGGAGATAAGCAGTTCCTAGGTTTTAAGTTATGTATCCTTTTGAGAGTGTGGTCAGAATATCGTGCCCTGTCCTGTCCAGAATGGGAGTCATCCCTTGTACTGTATGTCACCTAGTAGCCACTTCAGTTACCAGATCGACTGCCATGGCACTGTAGTAGTTGTGCGCAAATACAAGACAGTCCTTAGTACTCCAGAAAGTTATCACCTCAGAGTATCTCATCACATAGGTGGGTCATGCCACATCAGCCCTAGCAGGGTGAGGACAGTGCAGTAAGATATTTCACAGAGAGAGAGAGAGAGAGAGAGAGAGAGAGAGAGAGAGAGAGAGAGAGAGAGAGGCACTATACCCACATAACTTTGTTCAAATTGTATTTTTAAATTACTGTTAAACTCTTCCTGTGCCTAATTTATAAGTTAAACATCATCATACATGTGTATGTAGATGGAAACAGGACAGGTAAGGCTCATTCTATTTGTCTTTGGGCATCCATAATGTCTCAGAATGCATCCTCTGTGGATGAAAAGGGGACTGCTTTATGCAGAATCATTAAAAATACAAACACCACAGATGTGACTAAAGTACACAATTTTGAGATGTTAGTATATCTACTACTTCAGCATAAAAGGCCTACATGTAACTCGTTCTCCAAACTGATAATATGTCCAGTTCTCTAGGCCTTTGGCAGGATCATCACACATATTAGAAGCTGCTTTATAACTTGGCAGTTTTCATAAATGTAATTTTTTTTTTTTACCTCTGTGAGGAGTTGGGCATCATAAGACAGCATATTATAATCCTGTACACATTTCTTTGCAGAATTTTGCAAAAACTTTAGGAAATCAGAAACTTCTTCATTCACATGTTTTTTCATATCCTGATTTTTAAAAAAGACACATCTTAGAATAAAACATTTCATTAGAAAACAATCACTTCTCAACCACTGCTCTAATAATTTGAACTTAATGAAGTACAAATCCAAACAAAAAAACAAAGTTAATAAAGATTATATTAATAATATAAGAATAAACATGTTATTAAAATCTCTAAGGCCTAGGCCCGAGTTTGATCCTCAGTACCACAAAAAATTAAATCAAATCAAATCGCATCACATTACATCAAATCAAATTTCTAAGGCCTTGGACTGTAGCCTAGTGGTAGTACATGAGCTCAGCATGCATGAGGCCCAACATTCAAACCCTGGCACAAAAAAACCCAAAAAGACAAAAACAAAACCTACAAAAATAGGGCCGGAGATTTAGCTCAGTGGTTCCGGTGCCTGCCTCGCAAGCGCAAAGCCCTGAGTTCGATCCCTGGTAACCACATACAGTGCTGGGCGTGGTGACTCATGCCCACCAGCAATCAATACCACATAGCACAGTGCGGGGCATGGTGGTTCATGCCTGTAATCCCAGCACTCAGGAGGCAGAGACAGGAAGATTGCTGAGTATGAAGCTTGCCTAGGCTACATAGCAAGCTCAGGGCTAGCCTTAACTATAAAGCCAGACCCTGTCTCAAAAAAACAAAACAAACAAAAAAACCCTACAAAAATAGAAAAGCAAATAATTATTACACACTTAGGAATTAACAGTTTATTAAAAGAAAAATGAGCAAACTGTATGACTAGGTAAGATACAAAAGAAAAATAGCTTACATCTAGAATGCATGGTAGATTCTGTGAAATAGGAAATATTCAAAGGGAATGTGTTAGGGGAAAGTAATGGGGGGAAAGAATAAATATGATTTGGAAAGAAAAAGAAAGAACAGGTATGTACCAGGTAGGGAGTTGTGGGGTGGATAGGGATATGGGTAAAAATGAGAACCAACTTGTGTCATACACTAGTACAAATTCCCCAATGTTGAGTGTGATTGTGAGCTGTGTATAATATACCAATAAAGAATTCAATATAAAATAGCTTAGAGAAAAGGGTACATATGTTAATTAGTCATCACTATAAACTAATTACAAAATAAATAAAATAAGAAATTATAGTTTTCCTCATGTCCAATTAGAGGCACAAAAGGTGATTCTGGTATTAGCAAAGGTAGCTTTAAAGAAAACTTTCATACAACTCTGGTACAAATTGGTTTAAGCTTTTTTTGGTATAGGGAATTGAACCAGGGCCTCGTATTTGCTAGGCTGGCACTGTGCATAGGAGCTACATCCTTGGGCCTGGTTTAAACATTTTATAGAAATATTTACCCATGTGTAATTATAGATCAAAGCTTTAAAATATGGCATCTCTGATCTAGAAATTTTATTTTTAAGAATTTATCTTAAGGAAACAATAATAAATACTAATGATAGTTTTACTACAAACAGGTTCAGCATTGGTTGGTTTATAAATTGAGTATTAATTAAACTCATAATCAATGATTTAATACACTCACAATAAGCTACATAAAGTTCTATCATCAGTACTTGAACTGGAGAGTCATGTTGGGAATTAATGTCTTACTTTTCTATTTTTGTCAATATGCTGCTAAGATAAGTAAAAATTAAAAAATTTCCTGATGCTTATATTTTTTTCTGAAGCCAAAGAACAGAATACATACCAAGTACTGTAGGTATTCATTTTTATTTATTCCAGCAGCTTTGGAATTTGCAGGAATCTTTGTGTATTTAACCAACAAATCCACATAACTCCTCTGCTCTCTCTGTGAGAAACGAGAGAAACGAGGATAAGGCACTCTTGGTTTGGGGAGAAGAACCATTCCAACTTTGGTTTTAACATTTTCCTTTGCTGGAGTTGCTGAACTAACTGCCGGCTCATTTTCTACAGAACTTGCTGAGGCATTCAAATTTTCCCCTATATGGCTGGAAAAAAAAATACAATTTACAAATACGTGCTTTTCACATGAAGATTACTACCATGGCACTTCATGATTCTCAATCACAAGGGAGAATGTAGCATGATTAATGGTAAATTCTGGATTACTATCTAACTCTGCCACCTGCATTTTGACAGTTAGCTATTTAGTATAAACTAAGTATTTTGTTGGAAAGGACCACATTGTAAACTTACCTTCAACTACCTGATAGAAAAGAAGAGGCACACCACTTAATTAATGTGGAAGTTTTCTCCCCATTGCTGAAGAGGGGAATATCATTCTTGACAACTATATTCATGTTTACATTCGATTACAAAGGCATTTGTCTTTTTGTTTTTTTTTTTTTTGAGACAGGGTCTTGCTTTGTAGTTCAGGCTAGCTCTGAGCTCACTACGTAGCCCAGGCAAGCCTCGAATTCAGCAATCCTCCTGTCTCTGCCTCCTGAGTGCTGGGATGGCAGGCATGAGCCACCACGCCCGGCACTGTGGTATGTGGTGCTGATTGCCAGTGGGCGTGAGTCTCCACGCCCAGCATTGTATGTGGTTACCGGGGATTAAACTCAGGACCTTGCGCTTGCGAGGCAGGCGCCAGAACCACTGAGCTAACCCTTCGGCCCCAAAGGCATTTGTTTTTTAACACCTAAATTCTTCAATAAGAGGTATGAGTTCAAGAATTAAATTCTTCAATAAAAGGTACACAAAAGGAACAGAACACAAAAGTCACAAACTTGAATATATTTTCTGGTCTCCTGTTTATCTCAAGAGTTAAGAAGAAACTTCCGCTATCTGTGCACCATATTCTAGGAAGAAGCAGTTAGAAAAGCTGCACAACCTTCTTAGTCACATACATGGCTAAGCCCACAGGAATGTCTCTATGCTTTTCAGGATGCAAAAGACAAATCCTAGTGTATCTGGAACGAAACACACTAGAAAAAGTAGCAAATAGCCAAGGAAATTGTTTTCAGATTTGTTTAGGAAATGCTACCTTTGATTTTCAAAAATCACCTTCCCACCTCTATGAAGGGATCAACACCAATGTCTTATCTTGATCACAGTCTCTCCTTACTCTTGCTAGTCAGTAAGTGTATCCCATATTTTCAGTAAGATAATTTGAAATTCCACCAAAAGCTACAATTCTTTGGTCTCTACAACTCTAATTTCTTCCATGGCCATGATTCCTATGATTGGGCTTCAAATTAAGCAACACAAACTCAGAGA
>PVIC010037071.1:0-18265 GCA_004025085.1 Thryonomys swinderianus
ATTTTTATTTAATAGGTGTATTCCTCAAGTCCAAGGTTGAAAAACAAAAAATATAATTCATTATTCATAAACATTACACAGAAACAATAATATAATCATTGCAAATGATTTTCTGCAATAGATGCAGAAAAATAATTTCAGTAAAGGGAATTTTCTGAATTTGATAAGAGCTCCATATGAAAACTCTACAGCATACCTTGTACCTGATGGTGATGTACTGAAATCTTTACCTTGGAAGTAACAAATAAGAGAGTGCTGGCCAACATCTTGGCCAATGGCTAAACATTGTGATAAGAAAGCACAGGAAATGATGGTTGAAATGAAGGATGTATGACTACTATATTTTTGTATATGTGCTGCCAAAGCGAGCATGACTACTATATTTTTGGAAACTGAATCTGTACATACAGTAATTCCAAAAGAATTTATGTTAGGATTCCAAACGGTGTATGAGAAATCAATATACTTAGGAAGAAAACATAAAGACTTGGTTAAAAAAGAGAAGTTTTTCCCAACATGATATATAATAACTTCAAAACACTTAATCTCCCAAGAATAAAGCCAGTGAAGCACATGGAAGTTTTTACAGAAAAGAAACATAACACATTGTTAAATAATTAGAATGATCATCTATGCTTGTGGATTTGAAAGCTATTCCCAAAAGGTCAGTCCTCTCCAGTAAATATATTGATTCATTCCACTATAACCACAGTGCCATTGAGGATTCCTTCCTTTCCTTATTTCTTCTTTCCTTCCTTCTTTCCTTCCTTCCTTCCTTCCTTCCTTCCTTCCTTCCTTCCTTCCTTCCTTCCTTCCTTCCTTCCTTCCTTTCCTTTCTTTCTTTTTTAATTTTTCTTTTCATTTCTTTCCTTCTTTTCATTTCCCCCCTTCTCTTTGTTTCCTTCCTTTTTTTCTTTCAGTAACAAATGACTTCTAAAATTTAGATGAAATGAAAAAGACCAAGAAATGTCCCTTTTGGATCTCTCTTTTATTGTAGAACCCTAAGCTAGCTATGTTATTGTTAGATTCCTAAATATAAAATAGATAAAGAATGCTAATGGCCACATTATTACGAATAGCTAATGATGGTGATGGTGTAAGACATGACAGGGGTGAATCCATCACCATATGATAAGACACTCAATTAAAATGAACAGACTTCTGCTTCGCAAAACAGTATGGTTGGATCCAACCAATGTACTATTCAGTAATGAAAACTGAATAGTATACAAAGAATACTGGGAGTGAATACACTTATATAATTCATATATTAATTTTTTTTTGAGACAGGGTGTCACTGTGTAGTTCAAGCTGGCTCTGAGCTCACTATGTAGCCCAGGCAAGCCTTGAACTCAGCAATCCTCCTGTCTCTGCCTCTCGAGTGCTGGGATGACAGGCATGAGCCACCACACCCAGCACTGTGGTATGTGGTATTGATGGCTGGTGGGCGTGAGTCTCCAAGCCCATATGTTAAAATGTTTGACCCAAGATGTAGGTACTAGGATGTAGGTCTTCTCCAAATCTTCCGCTAGCCTGATCTTGGACTTCCAGACTCCAGAAATGTATTAAGTTTCTGTTGTGTACAAGCCACTCAGCCTACGGTATTTATTATAACTATCTGAACTGCCACAAGGATATACCATTTGATTCCATTATCTAAAAAATCCAGAGTGCCACATTTATGGAGTTAAACATCAGGACATGTGTGTGTGTGTAGAACTGCTTGAGTAGGAATCAGAAGAGCACATGAGGAGATGCTGGCATCCTACAAGGTACTTCTGGGCAAGGTGGGTGTTGCAGAGGCTAGTGATCTGGGTAGAAAGAATTCACCAAGATCAGAATAAAGATAAAGACAAGAGTTTATTTAGAGGCAGGACAAGATGACATCCAGATGTGATGGCAGGGGCAGTGTTTCTCTTAGAAAACGGTGGCTGAACAGTGGAGTGGCTTTCTCTCAAGGTTATGGAAAGAGATATGAGGAAGGATGAGCCATGGGCCCTTGTTTCCTTTGGGACAAGGATGCAGGTCACCCCAACAAGAAGACAGACCAAGGCTGCAAGGAAACTCAGTGGTCACACTTGTTACAGGAAGGGGCTCTGCTGTGGTCTGTTTCTGAAACAGTTCATTTGGAATTGTAGATCATAACTCAGACACAGGGTCACTTAGTGTCTGAGGTGGCCTCTCTCCAGCTCCTTAGCTCCCCACTGTTATTTTATTTCTTGGTATGAGTGAGGCCGTATGATTAGGTTCACTTATTTTCTCTATAATAAAGTGTCTAACTAGGACGTAACTGCAATCTACTAGATTTTGTGTTGTTTTAATAAAGTTAGATTGGAGGAGGCGCTTAGTTTCTCTTGCAAACACCACTCAGTCTGGCCCAGAGTCCTCTTCTGTCTGATCACCATGAACACAATTTCCAAGAGTTCACTCAAGGACAAAGTTGAACTAATGAGTTGGCAGACATGGAAAGATATAAAAGACATAGACACAGATTTGCTAAGGGCAAAGCTAATATAGGGGTAAAAGAAACGAAGACCCTGTCCTCTGACAACACAAAGAGGATATACTAATATCCATCACTGTGTTAATTTTCTGTTGCTGATTGCTTTATTTTTCCCTTTAACTATTCACCTTACTTGGTTGTCCATTTCTTGGGCTCTTGGCACCTAGCTGTTGCCCAGGGCCCTCATGCACGTGCTGAAGGTAGGTAGACAGCACAATACCTGGGGAGAGAATTTCCAGGTGTTTGAGGGAACAGTGGAAGGGACAGTGGGCCACCACTTTCTCACTCTCCTTCCCTAGATGTCAGCAGCACAAAATGCATCAACCTGAGGCATAGCGCTCATAGTAGCCGGCTCTTGGTACCTCACCAGTGCAGCACCCTTACTCCTTACTTAACCAAGGGTCTGCAGTGCTGGCTCAGTGCCTGTTTTCTGAGTGTCTCTCTGGCTCTCAGCTTCCATAGTGCCCTAACCTGTGAATATCTTGCTTGTTGGTCTAAAAGTGTGGGAGGGCAATGGGTCAGGAGCCTATACTCTACAGGCCTGGCTACCCCTGCAGCCATGATTCCTCCCTTGGAATGTTAGACCCATGCCCAAGTTGGAATGTTTGCAGAACCTGTGCTGTAGGGGGCATGGTCTGTAGGAGACCTTGCTTCCCTTTCTAAACTCCCTGATTCTGCTCTTTTCCTGGGGTGCCTCTCCTTCAGCTTGGCCCTCTGTGTCTGACTTTCTGTGGCTCCCTCATTTCTGGGAAGCTGTGTTTCCTGGATCAAATCCTCCATTCCTCCTTCACCTGCTTGGCCTCTAGTCAGCCATGATGGATGCTTTATCATGTGATTTTTAGGTGAAACATGTGATGCCCTAGCACATGGTATGTGTTTAAAAAATACATATAAATAAGTTAACTAAAATAATCTTGTATCTCACCCCTACCATAATTCTGATTGATTGATACCATTAGTTTTAACTGTGCTCAAATTTCTGTAGTCTGTATTATATTCAAATAATTTTTAAGAGAAAATTTTAAAGCTTATCTATTTTGTAGCCCACCAGAAGAAATAATCTTCTATATCAGCATGATGAAAAATGGTTATTAATAACATATCCTGAATTCATTATGCAATCAAAAACATTGTTTGCTTTATCTTTCAGCTTTATCACTTCATTCTCCAACAATATTGAAAAAGAACGTCTTAGTTACCTGCTGAGTCAAGATTAATGGGTATAAAACAGCAATTCCTTCTCCTGAAAGTTTTCAAAATTTACCAATTGTTGTCAGTTCTTACCATCAAATAACTAAATTTACTTGTCCATCCAGAAAAGTGAAGAAATTACAGTACAGGAAGATATTTTGGTTTTTTGTTTGTTTGTTTATTGGTACCAGGGAACAGACTTCAGACCTTGTGCTTGCAAGACAGGCACTGGAATCACTGAGCTAAATTCTTAGCCATAGAAGGAAATATTTTTGTAGACACCAACTATTTATAATATGTCAATCAGTCAATTCTGAAGAGTTAGGTCATAGTTCATAGTTCTACATATAGGTTTCCTTATATAAATTCTGACATACAAATTGGACTGGATGGCCTATTCTTTTATCTGCTATATGTGACAACTTTACCTATGTAATAATCATAAGTAAACCTAAAATTGCAACAATAAAATTCACACCATTTAAAGTGTCTGAGTGAAGAAAGATTTTTATTGTTGTTACTTATTTATTTATTTGTTTGTTTGTTATTTGTTTATTTTTTGAGACAGGGTCTTGCTTTCTAGTTCAGACTGGCCCTCAGCTCACTATGTAGCCCAGGCAAGCCTCAAACTCAGCAATCCTCCTGCCTCTGCCTCCTGAGTGCTGGGATTACAGATGTGAGCCACCACGCCCAGCTTTTTTATTTATTTTTACAAACTATTGCCACCAGCCAACATAAATCTATTGAATAATTTAAGAAGCAAAACGTTGAGTGACTTATATAGAATATTTTTAAAAACTTGAGATGAAAAGCTTATCAAAAGGGTGTTGTGGACTAGTGCTAATTCTTGGACTGTTGCTACAACTAGGTTCATATTGCAATAAGGCTGGTAGCAAAGATACCACACCATTAGGTGTATTGGTCACTTTGGACTACTATTCACAATGAAACTTTCCTGTTGAAGGAAGCACTCTGCTGACTTTTTTGTGGCCAAGCTCTACGTACTCAGGAGCTAGGATCACAGACTTCAGGGTCCAGCTGCTACTCTGCTCAGTGTGGTTACTTAGAGGAACTCAACAGGCAAATTTTCTTTCTAAGAATTCCTTTGTGTTGTGAATTGTGCATCTTATGCTCATTGACTCAGTATGTAAGGCCTCATGGACAGGATGTATTTGTAATAGTCACTGACAGACTCGAGTACATCATGAAAATGTAATAAGGATCTTATTAAACAAAAGATGGAACAGGCATCAGAAAATTCACTGTGCAAACATTATTGTTGTTAATCATAGCTTCATTAAATAATGCAGTGTGACTATCTCTCCTAATATAAAAATACTGATCAAACTTAAACATTATTAGATCTAAGAGAGCCCTTACTGTGAGTCAGCATTTGCCTTTACTTTCCTTGAATAAGCCTTCTGAGTTCAAATGAAATTGACAATAAGAATATAATATGACTGTAATTAACAAATTGCTTAATTGTTTTTCTTTGTTCTGTTCCCCAACTAGCATTTAATCCTGACATCAACCCAAAGGAATCGTCTATACCCAACAAATAAAGGGAAAACAAAGAGGTTATCTGGTCACCAGATTTCACTCTCTCACCAGTTTTCACCTGTGAGGAGTGGGATTGTGTGAGGAATGGCAGGGTTACAGCATGCTACATTAGGAAAACAGGTGACAGTGGCAATGAGGTTGTCAAGCATTTCAGAGCAAGCTTCACCTGACACTATGGGGTAAGATAGAGCCCGTGATTGGCACTGCTTAGACTCAAGATGTAGATGTCTTCTTGGTCCCAGCAGTCTTGGCTTCACACCATGAGTGAGAGCTCACACTCAAACAGGGCACTTGTATGGCTGCCAACCTGCCAGTGTGGGAACCACCAGCAACTTGTGGTGGCAAAGGGTCTAAAACCAGGAAGAAGGAGCTGGGGCTGGCAGGGGGCAGAAGGGAGTCAAGATGATGTTCTGGAAAGAAGAAAGGGGAAGAGGACAATGCCCAAAAGCAGAGGGAAGAGGCAGAACCTGTAGAGTCAGAAGAGAAAGACATCCTCCATGCAGGAGTTGTGAGGGATTACCAAGAGTCATCAGAACCAGGGACTCAGAGTAAAGTTAATCTACCATTTAATCTTAAAAGTTGATCCTGAAACCAAGTTTTCAAGAATGTAAAATCAATTCCTGTGGTCCATGATTTTGACGAAGAAGAGGGTAGCTTCCCAGGAGAAAAATAGAAACCTGTGCTTCAGGAAGAGGCATGATGACCATTCTTACCTGTACCAAAGAATCCTAAGATGTTCCTTTCTCACCAGCCAGTCCACATAAATTCTCTCAGTACTAGTTGATTGAAAAGACAGATATGAGCTTTTAGTTTCCAGCCCCTGGCTTCCTTGACCTCTGAACTCAAAGTACACTTTGCTTTTCCTGAGATCCCAGGTGCTGAAGCACTGGCTCCTGTGTAGTTGGGCACCTAGGAGCAAAGGTGGGACTGCCCCATGGTTAGGAGCAAGCTGAGCCACAACAGAGAGTGCTCATGTCATTATCAAGTGGGTGTGACTGAGACTGAAGACTCTGGAGATTAACAAAATGCACCTAAAATACAGCTTTTCCTTATAGGGTGATTCTTGTTTCCTTTAAAGAAAAAAAAAAAAGTAAGAAAAGAAAAGAAAACAGCAGACAAAGAAGTTCTGTGAACAGAGTGGGATGTATCCTGCATCAGGAAAACATCTTTACACGAAGTCTCCATTCCTAAGTGGGATCCCTTCTCTATACTAGGGAAAGAAAGTGACTAAGTCATAAGACTCTGACCAGAGGAGAAGGCACTGAATTAAATCGGCACAACGAGCTTTGTGTCTATGTGTGTTGCTTGTCCTGGTCACCCTCCTTAACACACCTCCTTCACGTGCTCCTCTCTCAGTTTATTTTTAAGATGCTATATAACCTGGTATTCTAAGCCATCCCTTTGAGAGTCACCCATGACCCTGGATTTCTTCCATGTGTCTACAAGATTGACATGCCAAAAATTGACTTTTCTGGTTAATCTGCATTTTGTTATGAATTTCTTTTCTTCTTCAAAGAAAAATGAAAAGACATTTATAGGGATGAAGCCTAAGCCAAGACTAGCAGGAGCATGGTAGTACCAGGTATCCCTGAGAGAACTGATGTCTCATGTTCTGCATGAATCCCACCCAGTCACTGAGGAGGTTGTGAAGGAGACTGAGTCCCTCTCCATGATCCTGAATGGAGGGTGGAGGAGGGGAAGCAAGAACGGCTTCCTGTGCGTGGCTGAAGCTCTGGTGCTGAGGTGTGAGGTGAGTGGTCATAAACTGTGCCTGAGTTAGTGTTTGCCCAGGACAGTCTCTAAGTGTGCAGCAAAGGAAAGAATGTCACCAAGACCTGGGGTAAGTCCTACCAAACTAGCCCCACTGTAATTTAGCAGGGTTTCTAGTCTACTAGCTTGTAGAGATGCTGGGCTTTTTGCCTTGGGAGCAAAAGATTTCAAGTGAAATAGAGTTTTATAGCATATAATTTCAAAAGCAAATCAAGGCACCCGGGCTGAGTGACAGCATGAGGTGAACTGCAGCTGGCTTTGCAGAGGTAAAAATGATTACAGTGATTAAGGGACCGATGTCAATCACGGAAGGTTTCTGCTGACAGGCTGAAGGACCGGGATTAAAATTTGGATGGGATCATCACATTGCTGGCTTTAAAACTCTCAGGACAGGAAGGTATCAGTCGACTGAATCAGGGCTGTTGAGATAAAATGATAGGCAACATCCAACCTGTAGAAATTTAATCGGCGAAGATAACGTGACTTGCTTGTGGGTCCAAGAAACAAAGTTAGAAACGGAAAGTGAAACAAATATTCCTCCTCTGCCACACCCGCGAGCACAGTGTGCGTTCAGAACACGAGCAACTGGAACTGTGACTGCCAGGAAGATAATGAGCATATGGGCTGCATTAATTAAAATGTAACACCTCATTCCAAGGCACTGGAGCTGGGCACATGATGAGGTGGGCTCAGCCGCCCGCAGAGGGGCAGATCAGCCTGGCAGAAGGAAGCACAGCTGTGCCAAGGCACATGAGCAGGAAGACACTTCTTCAACTTGTGCAGGGTGGAGCCTTTGGTGCCCCGTTCATACCGTCTGCCTGACAACACAGTATCACACTGACAGTCACTGGGCTCTGAGAGGCATGCGAAGCTCTCTGATTTTTCCCTTCTAGGAGCTGTTCAGGACCAAGCAAGGACTTTCACAGGAAAGACAGCCCTTCCAGGCACCAGCCCTGGGCCCTTCTGCCACTCTGGCTCCAGGGACCAGGTTGGGCTTTTGACTCTCTGACACAGAAGATGCCTGAAGTCTTCATCTTCAGTCAGGACAGATTTCCTGGTGTAATCACTGTTTTCCAGATCAGCAACAGTATCTGGGTGTCTTCAAGCCCTAGACATGGTGCATTCTATCAAGTTATTTGAAGTGTTCAGATAACGCAAATAATATTTATAAAACAGAAGAAGCTGCTGGAGAAAATGACAATGTATGAGATCCAAAACTAAGAAGTGTGCTCAGAATAAAAGGTGAATGCTCAAATTTTATATATTTCTTGCAGAAAAAGACACATGCAATTAATCCTCCTCGAAATCCTCCCTCATTTTGAATGCACTCTGTTGTTCCTGCTACTTTCTAGAGCAGCTGTGGTGTCCTTTTCTGTGACTGGTTACAAAGTGTAATGAAAAATACAGTGAATGCTGTTGCCTAGTGCCCTGTAACAGAAAAGTGCATTGTAAAAGCATCATGTTGTGGGCTGGAGATTTAGCTCAGTGTTTCCGGTGCCTGCCTTGCAAGCACAAGGCCCTAAGTTTGATCATGGTAACAACACTGGGCATGGTTACTCAAGCCCACCAGCCATCAATACCACATACCACAGTGGCAGGAGTAGTGGTGGCTCATGCCTGTAATCCCAGAACTCGGGAGGCAGAGGCAGGAGGATTGCTGAGTTCCAGGCTTGCCTGGGCTACATAGTGAGCTCAGAGCCAGCCTGAACTACAAAGCAAGACCCTGTCTCAAAAAAAAAAAAATCATGTTGTATCCTTGTCCACTTTATTTACTATATCTGGCACCATGTGACATCTAGCTCTTCCTCACAGAAAAATAACCATGAAAGGGAAATGTTTTGAGTTGACTCAAAACATAGTCAGAATATGATCTATTACTTAGAATCAAAGCAGCTACTGTCACCTGGAAGCCATGTCCTGATATGAGGAACCAACCCTCACTTCCTTGGTTCTCAGCTCTTTGTGTCCTTGAGGAAAGAATTCAGTTAAGATGCATAGGCAGCCATGTAAAGGCCTAAGAAGGATTTGTGTAAAGTGGGTTTAGATAGAGTCATCCATTCAAGCAAGAAGGCAGACTGGACTATAGAGGAATCTGTACTGGATTTAAGTTTGGAAATATTTTCATATACAAGAGTTACTCATGGGGTCCAAGGGACTGGTATAATTCTGAGGCTTGTTGATATTTTACTTAGAAATTACTTTAGAATTGTCAGATATCTTCCTATCCCTTTTAGATGGTCAAACCAGGAGACACATGCCAAATGTGCCTCTTTAAGATGTACTTTGTGGGGCTCCTGTGCCTGAGACCTAGCAAGTGGTTATGAACATACTATATACTAACATAGTCCTTAACTGGTAGTACACACTATTGTGCTTCCTCTGTCCCTCGGGCCTGCTGATGTCCATCCACTTGCCAACCTTGGGACAATGCAACTAAAGACACTCATGAAACAGGTCTTCCAGAGCCACTTCAGAGATGTCAGACAAGACGGGACAAGTGCTTGGAGGATTCTGAGGGGCATTCATGGCAATGAGTCTTACTTTAGCACATTTTCTATAGCTTAAACATTCACAGTATTTTATAGTCACTCCTAGTATATTATCCCAACACCTTCAATTAAGGTTTGTTTTTCCTATATTGTTAGTGCTCAGTGCACTGAATTCACATTAAGGAAGTTTCAGATTTTCCTGTTTCTCTCCAAAAGTTCAATAATTATAGTGTATGAAATAAACTGGCAGTAAGCATATCAACAAAGGAAAACCTGTAATAAACTTCCAGGAAGCAGGAGAAGGAGAGGTAGAGGAAGGGAGATGGTCCCTTCCTAGGGTAGATGGGAGGGGGACCAGGAGCTTCCTAGGTGACAGCCACCTTGGACTTGTCCCTTGGTCAGGGTCAGACCCACCTTCTTCTTCCCCTGGAAGCTCTATCCTGGGTGGAATTAGGCTCAGAGGACCCTGTGTTGCTGGCTGGCTGGTTACTAGCAGCAACTGTCTTTCTTAACCTTGAGCTACAGTCCATCCATTATCAGATTCTGTCACAAAAGTTATAAGTCTGTTTAACAAAATAACAGCCCTATGGCAAGTTTGAGCCTACCCTGGGGAAGGTAGGAATTTAGCTAACTCCTGGTTCAGAACAAAAGATACTAAAAGACTAGGGATGGAGCTCAGTGCAAATGCCCTGAATTCAATCCCCAGTTTGGAACAAAACGAAGTGCAGCAAATAAAGCTAAATTAACATTTCAGAGTTAATCCCATCTGCAGTTTCTCAGACCAGCCCTTTAAGGTATGGCAAAGGAGTATTTCTGGTGGCATCACAGAGGTCCGTAGCTTCCAGCAGGAAGCCCAGAGTTGCTATGCATGCTCTGTGATGCCTGGCTTCTGACATGCAGCTACAGTGTCTGGAAGGTCAAGAATCATAGATTACAAAATTCAGACTGACTCTTCTAGACCAGAAATTTACTTTGTGATGCTATCATTAAACTTTGTCATCTCTCTTCATCAGATGTTTATTTCTAAAGTTTGACACATAGTAAAAAGGTGTTCCTACCCACACATGTATAAAGGAAATAATGCATATGTAAACAATGGTTAATCTTATATATAGCACTCACCATGTACCATTTTAGTCTATTATTGCTTAAATGACCCATTAAACTCATTTATAGCCAAGAATAGGTCAGAATCATGCCACTGAAAAGACACTGATGGTTCTTCAAAATCAGAGCCCTTGTGTCTTCTTTAACATACATAAATGTCAGTTGAAACTCTACCCTACCCTGGAAATTCCTGATGGGCCAAGAGAGCTGAGAATCTTGTTTTTGGTGAAACCAAATGTTTGTGTAGCATAGCTATCAGCTGAGAGCTGACCTTCCCTGGAATTCTAGATTTTATGGGTGCTAACCCTCCCACCCTACACACTTTCTCCAACCCTTACAGAAATCTCAGTCGTCCTGCATGGTGTCTGAGAACTCTGAACTCTAACTCTACTTGAAAGAGCCTAGGTTCATAGGTAGCATTTTCTCCAGCCTTTCCAGGCCCTTGAGCCATTTTTAAGAGTATAGTTAATATTTCTATCAGTCTTGGAAAGAGGTTGCTTCAGAGTTGCAGTGCAAGTGTAGATCCTCACTGGCTTCATTTTTATTCCAGCAGGTGACATTTCATTCCTCATGGTACAATGGGAAGTGACCTGAGGAGCTGCACAGACAGACTAGGTGTATGGACAACAGGACTTGAGGAAAGCAGAAACAGACATTGGGTGTGACATCTTGGTCATTTCAAAGTCACTTTCCCTGTAAGGTGTTGCTCTGGGAAAGTTTGACAGTTCAGCAGCACAGTTAAGTGTTACAGCTCTGTGTCTCAGCCAAGCGTTGCGGTTCTCTGAAGGTCTCCAGCAGTGAAGAAGTCAAGCACCACCTGGAGAGATGGAGGGATTCTTTATCATGCTGGTGGCCTCAGACGAGTTTATATTACCAAATCAGAGCCCCAGACAACAATGCAAGCAGCTTTAGATAGAGATTTTCAGAGCAGGTCTAGGGATGAGCCCACCTAACAGGTAAGTATGTCCACTCCTTAGTTTCAAACATCATGTAGCACAACTACATTCTTTGAACAGAACATCTTATGGGAAGAACATGGCAGGGGGGCTTGGCAACAGAAAAAGGCCTGCTCTTTGGTGGTTTATATCTTTATCAGTGGGCCAGGAAAACTGAACAATTTTTTAAAAATGACTGATTTCTTAATGTTCAGTTATTTCAGGTTGCGTTTTTTTTTTTTTTTTTTTTTGTAAGAAGTGACCAGAAACTTAATTATCCTTTAAGCTGCAACTGGCCTGCTTAGGAAATTCCGTTTTGATCTTGGGTTCTCAGAAGGTCACACTGCACTCAGCCTGAGTGGAACATGAGGCTTCTCAAGTATGTAGCATGCCATATGGGCCATGTTAATTTACAGGCCAGTCTGCAAGAACCTGGTACTCAAGCATCATCTAAAATGAAAGCTTTTATCTCCATAGCTTTCATGTAATGCTTGCCAGGGGTGAACTTCATCTGCAAAAGTGTTACCACCTGGGTGCAGGTTGGATAGTGGCAGTCACAACCCTCGATCCCAATCTGCCTCTAGTGGTTTCCATCATTTCCTCTGAAGGTGGAGGGTTTGACCTTTTCAAAACATCACCAAGATACCTACAGAGCTGGAGTGAGGGTCTCCAGCAGAGAGACAGGAGAACGGGAGAGGCCTGGATGCCTGATGGGCTCCCATCTATTGATCGCCAAGTAGTCTTGCTGGGAACTCATCACTTCCCCTGTGACCATCGTAACAAAGAGCAGTTTTCTCCTATTCTAAATAAACTGTGCTGATCTCTGAAAGAGCAGTTAATTATATGTTTTGGACCTTGTTTATACTTTCAGTTTCTCACATCAGAGAAATTATGATATTTACACAAGCATGCCCTGTTTATTTCATTTATGAGTACAGCCTTGATGTGCCTCCATTTAGCTATAAATGTCTCCGATATTGTGAAATAGGAAAGGGGAACTGGGTAGGGGCAGAGGAAAGCAAAGAAGGGAAAGAAAATATCTGAAGGTAAAAGGGAAAATGGAAACACAAACTTATGTATATAGGGGATGAGGGGCTGGAGGGAGGGCAGGGGAGTGAGAAAAATAAGAATCCAGATACATCATGTATAGCTACAAGTTCTCAGTGATGAAGGTGATCTTAATGTACACTTAAAATGCACCAATAAACTCAATTTGGAAAAAGTGCAGCTGAGCAAAGCCCCTCCCCCTTGGTCAACCTGGTCATGCTGTGCTCTTCCTTTATTCTTCCTTCATTCTCTCTGAGAATCTCTTCATTCTTGCTTAGGAGTTGGTTTTCTTTGGCAGCTTTTATACCTTTTCAGCTGTCCTTCTTTGAAGAATTATATTAATGCATATGTGAAATCATTTCATCAATATATTATGATCACCCGACTCTCTTGAAGACTGATTGGAAAAACAAACACACAATGCAGTGTGCCTCACCCTAGAGACTGCATGGGCAGAGGAGACATAAGCCATGTGCCAGGGCCATGCTCTAGTATACAGACAGCAGCTTGGATCAGAAGGAAGTGGTGGAGGCTCATTATAAACACAGTTTATAATGGGGAGGCTGTGGACCTCTTAGGAGGCTGGGCCAAGTACGGGAAGTCTGGGAGGGGAGAAGGGGACCCAGGGTTTTCTTCTTCCCTTTTATTTCCCCATTGTGAGGTAAGCTGACCACAAAAAGAAAAAAATTTGAAACTGTGAACTGAAACTGTGAACCCAATCAGCTGTTCCTCTACAGATTTATACTGATTCTTGGGTATTTGCTACAGTATCAGACAATGAACAGAAGTGCTTACCTGTATTATCTGAAGATAATGAAAAAATCTTGAAGATAACAAAAAAAACAAGAAGTCTCTTCTCACTGTGAAATGACCCTGCCTCTATTCCCCCAATAACCTCACTTATAGACTCCAGTTTCCCCAGCTTCTGATGACCTGGGGACACAGATTAACTGGGAATCAGGGCTAGCAATGGGCCAAGGGCACAGCACTCACATTCGATCAGAAAACAGACTGACTGGTGGGGGTCTATAAATTATTTTTTAAGTGGTACATTTTTCAGGAAAAGTGGGCATAGGACTACATAAGGATCCAGAGCAAAGATCCTAAAATCTCCTCAGTCTGAGAGGCGGTTTCACAGCACCAAATACTGAAACAAATGTATCAGTCTACTGAAACGACTGTTATTGTTTCAATATTTAGAAAAAATAAATACCTGAATGGTAGCTGATGAGGTTTTGGTAAGCGGTTACCCACTGCAGATGTTTCCGAATGATAAGTGGCAAAGGGGAGAAAGATCATTTGCAACAGGGTGAAACCGTGACAAAAGCTCCTGCCATACAACTTAAGAAGTAGTTCCACAGTGCTCACGTTGGCAGTGGATATAGTAAAACTGGGACAATACAGAAGAAATTCTATGGAAAGTACTCAGCCAGGAGCAGGACAAAACTTTGCAAATCAAATGGTAATCAAATCAAACAGAGAGACATTGGTAAATGGGACTTTTAGGAGACAAAGAACTCAGTATGTTTTTAAGACACCAACAGAATTGCTAAACAACTGGACACAGATCTGGTAGAAAGAAAAGAGTGAAAGATGGCTCTGAATATTTTCTGTGAATCCTTTATTGACAGTAATTAAACATAAAATTACCATCTTCCTCCTCCAAAAATGTGATTATCTCTCTCTCCCCTCAGAAAGGCTGCCTCTATGTTTCTCTTGAAAAGAACCTGGGAAAAGACTCAGTCTGTCAGGGTGGGTGGGGCCCTGGGTTTGATCCCTAGTATTATAAATGAATAGATAAACATACAAGGATGTTTAAGACTAACAGCTCTTTAGTTACCACCCTACAGAGTATACTTGAAGTGATAAGGGGATTGTTCTTATTTAAATGTCCTTACTTTTCTCAAACATCTTTGGGATTTCCCTTTGACATACCTCTCTGATCTGGTCTGAGTCCTTTGTGTCTATTTCAGAGAAGACTGGCATTGTTCTTAGCCAAGCTTGTTTTGTAATCTAAAGAATATTTTCATTCAGTGATCACTTTTAAGCAACTACTATGTACCATGTGCTCTACTGAGAATTAGTTCAGTAGTAACCAGTTCTGAGTGAAATAATCTTCTGTTTCCAAATTTAAATTATCTCCCAATCCAAAACAAAGCTCCATCCTTATCATGAGATACTGCAGGAACAAATTCTGTTGTCTGCAACACATAATGGGGTAACCTGGGTGACAGTATGGGTGGCATATTCCAAAATAACTAGGAGATGTTCTCATCATAATGAAATGACAAGGATTTAATGGGCTACATGTGCTAATTATCCCAATCAGATTATTACCCTGTGCACACAGGAGTGAAACATGACACTGTACCCCAGAAACACAAAAATTATTATGGAGTTAAATTCAAATTTAAAACTTTTAACAAGCAGTTTTAGAGGAATGTGCCTCAGGCAGAGACCATTTTAAGCAGGAGGAGGCAGCACAGGATTCATGGACAGCTCCTTCAGCTATTATGCTCACTGTGGAGGCCCTGCCTGTAAAGGGCCCAAGCTGAGTTCCAAGATGGGAGCTTCTTCACTCTCCACCTTCTTCCTCTCCTGGCCAGCACCAAACCCACCTTGGAGGCTCAGCACAGTCTCCTCCATCCCCACCCATCTACCTACTGCCCAGCCAAGACTCCCCAGGTGCCTGTGCCCCAGAACTGGGCACTGAGGACTGGAAAAGGTGCTGGACCTCTGACCTGCTTTTCATTTGAGATGGAGAATGACAATAAGCCACAAACCCAGGAGAGTGGGTGCTATGGGAGAGGGAGAAACAGCCAGCCCAAGCCCGGGATAGTGAGTCTAAAGCCTTTGTCCTTTTAAGAAGAGCCCAGCAGGGTCCCAATTTACTGGATGGTGGATGCTGAGGATGGGGAATCAGGTTTAAGAAGAATAACCACAGGGCAAATGAAGTAGCTACTGAGAATTTCTTCTGTAGAGCATGAGCTCCTTTAGGGAAAACCATGGCTGACTCAGTGTCTGTGTCTACGGCTGCCCCAAGGCCTAGTGCTCCAGGGTTAATCAGTGCCAAGTCAATGCCAGTAGGAGCCAGAGATCAGTCACTGTATTTGGAAAGAGAAAGTCAAGCATATTTGGTCCCCACCTGCCCGCAAAATGAAGGTGAGACATGGAAGTGCATACCCGCACTGTGGGAGGCCGAGGCAGGAGGATCTTGAGTTTTAACCCACCCTGGGCAATGCAGTGGATCAGAAACACCTTGTCTCAAAGAAAAACAAAAAAGTCTGCAAATGTAGCTTAATGACACAATACAAACCTCCTCACTAACAAAGGGTCTGTTGTGATATTCCCAAAGAATGATGTTAGTGCTATTTCCTTGGAAAAATAAATCAATAAAAAAGTCTATCATTCTCAGTGAAACTGGGAAACCATAAAATTCTTTGAGGGCAGCAATGACAACTCCAGCTACTTTCCTGCAGGTGGCATAGTGTTGCCTGTTTCACGTGGCTCTTATCTTCTAGCCACAGTGACAGTATCTCACAGGGGCAGGTGACCTGGCCACCTAAGTGTCATTAAATAAAGGAAACCTACCCTACTCCAGATGATGGAGTTTGTGACTGGCACTTACTTATTCATTCTCTCATTAATCATTGAATTTACTTATTGAACATTTACTCTCCAGTGACAAATTACGAAGACAGATTGTTCCTGCTCCTCATCCTTGGAAGCATGTGTGGTCCAGGTGGCAGCCCCAGGCTGCACTCACTGAGGTAGGTAGGGAGATGCTAGGGAGGGGTTGGGTGCCAGGACAGGGATGGGCACAGCTTCTCCAGGACCTAGGCTGGTGGACACCAGGCCACAGTCCCATAGCAAAGGTCTCCCCAGCCCCTGTCCCAAGGCTGTTCCTAGGTGGCCTAGGAAAGCACTGTGGAGATGTCAACAGTGCAGCCTCCATTCCTCTGCCCTGACCACAGGTGCTCTTTCTCTGCTCCCCATAGCACAGCATTGGGGTTGTAAGAAGTGCTCTCTAAACGAGCAGGCTCGGAGCAGCACTTCTGAGGGGTCTGGATGGGAACAACTCTCTCTCTGGGGCCATCTTTCTGGCAGATTCCCTGATGTTATCCTGGAAGTTACTAATGGGACTTGGTTCTATGTGCCTCTGTAGATCCCTAAGGACTCCACTCAGGGGGGGCTGGCTCAACCTTAGCCCCTCTGCACCCAGATTCCACATTTGAATGGGTTTTTACACAGGAGGGAGCTGCCAGCTCCTAAGATGCCCAGGAGGGTGCACCCCAGAAACACAAGCATGATTCCATGATTTTGCATTAGGGAAGCCAATACTTGACTTGAGCATACTGATTAGATCCAAGAAAAAATAATAATTTTGTCTTTTCTGTAAGTAGGAAAATTGATAAAAGTCAATTCTGGTTTTAAATTAAAGGTTTCAAAGCCTCCACCTCTCTGTAAAAGCTGGTCCATGGTTACATCAAAAGCCAACCTTCTAGAGTTAGGAGTGGCAGTAGGGTGCTGTGGGGGGGGCAGCTTCCCCACCCTGGAGTGAAGTTCTCAGGTGATAACCAAACTTCACACACTATTCCAAAGGAAAATTTTAGTCAGTGTTATATCTGTAAGGTAACGAAAAGTAGAAATCAAGGAAAAGTGTAATGGTCAAAATGATTTTTGTTCTATATGGAAGTGCTTGGTTATAATTGCATATTTACAAGTAATAATTATAAAAAGTTGTAAATATAATGAGACAGAAAATATCCAGTTAACTATTGTTATTTTTTTTAAACAGGGTCTTGCTTTATAGTTCAGCCTGGACCTGCGCTCACTATGTAGTCCAGGCTAGCCTTAAACTCAGCAATCCTCCTGCCTCTGCCTCCTGAGTGCTGAGATTATAGGCATGAGTCACTACACCTGGCGTTAATACTTTTCTTCTAGTTTATTTTTTATTAATCTATGTTTGCACTACATAATGATAGGTACATGTACATAATACATCCCCATTCAGCCTTTCTTCTTCTCCCCATTTATAAGCTCTACTCCAATTTTTTCTTTCAGTTCTTTTTTTCCTTTAAATCCTTTTTCCTTTCCTTCTGTCTTCCCTCCTCCCATCTCTTCATTGCCTTCCCATTTGACCCAGCTCTTCCCTTTCTAGATATCTTCTGATAGAAACATTATACCAACAGCAATACATTCAAGCCTATGTTTACAGCCACATAGTTATGATAGCTAAATCTTGGAAATAGCCCATAAACTCATCAACAGTTGAGTAGACATTCCCACACCAAGTTTCCTATAGAAATATTCCACTCTATAAAAGCTGTCCTACTTTCTAGAGCTCATTTGCATCTACAGGCGTTCATGCCAAAGAGAAGATCCGGAAATTGTCTATCTATCTGTGATCTATTGATTTCACTCATTAGTATATCCTCCAGGTGTCTCCATTTGCACCTAAATGGGAATGTGATGAGGGGAAGGAATAAATATGATACAGAAAGCAAAAAGAGCATGTATAAAGGGGGGAGGAGGTGTGGGTGGGTAGGGATATGGGTAAAAATGAGAATTAACTTGTGTCATATACTGGTACAAATTCCCCAATGTTATATGTGATTCTGAGATGTATATAAATTGTACCAATAAAGAATTCAATAAAAAAA
>PVIC010037072.1:0-18219 GCA_004025085.1 Thryonomys swinderianus
ATACGTTTACTTCCTTTGTGCTGTAAAAGGTACAGGAAAGCTCTCCTCAGCCCGGCACACAGGCTGCTCAGCACGCGGGTGACGGGCCCTGCTTGGTGGCTGACTCCGTGGGCGGAGAGACCCCTGCCAGTGCGGCCCGTGCTCTAGATCTCACACTTTCCTCTTGGGTCAGGCCGAAATCTTTCCCTTTCTGCTGGAGTTTCTGGCTGCTTTTGGGATTCACCCTCCTGCCGGACGTCGTGAAAATTCAGAGAAGGTGGTAAGCCTCTCCCGCCAGGGCTCCCCGGGACAGGTGTGCTGTCCGCCCGTGCGCCTGCCCCTCCCCGGGCCCGGTTCTCCTCCCGCGGACCGCGCTCACCAGCGCCCTGCCCAGCTCACCGGGCCCTCGCGACGGGCTCCGTCTCGAACCTCTCAGCAGGATGCAGGCGGGGTCCCTGTTGGCATGGGAGGGGGCGACATGAAGATTTATTTTTCCTTTTGATAAGTGACTGACAACAGGGAAAGAGTGTCTGAGCTGTCGAACGGTTCTGTGCACCGTTAGCTTGCGGCCGCTTGCCGCGTGGCACTGGGCATCCGCGAACTGCGAGATGCAGCCGCTCGGGCCAAACGGACCCAGCTCCCTGCCCACGGCGGGGACGCCTTCACGGCAGACGGTTCGCCGGCGAACCAAGTTCATTTTCACACATGGAAACAGTTGTCTTGGTTTTCTCACAAGTCAGCAGTCTGCGGAATTCTGTTACCTGAATCCAATTTAACACAATTAAAAAAAAAAGTGATGAGCTTTATGTGAGAGACAAATAGAAACAGAAGGTTCCAGCTCTGGCTAGGAGAGGAGAGGGTGGGGGGGGGCAGCACGAATCCCCTGGAAATGGTTCAGAGAGGAAATGTGCGTCCCAGCTCTTGATTTTCCTGTTTGGCCCCATTTAGCGCTTCGCATCGAATAAGCACGCCTCTCTCACCCTGTCCCCAGCCCAGGAGGACGCTACAATTCGAGCTGGCACCAAGTTCTTCTGGAGAGAAATCTTCCCTTCTCGGGCAATTTCCTGACATTTGAAAATGTCTCTTTTAGGTGGTTCCATCCACACAAATTGATGGGAAGCATATGCTGAGCAGAACGTGGTACCAGAGAATAGCAGGGAGGCAGGAAGCCTAGCGAACAAAGCACTGGCTGGCAGAGCCCTGCTGCCCGGGACCGGCTAGAGTCTGCTTCCCGCCGTCACCTCTCTGCCAGCTGCGCGTCTTGCGTCTTCAGGCGAAGCGCCCCACGGTCACCTCTAACTAACAACCGTGTAGCTGCTCTCTCGGGACCAGAGTTGACGTTTCCCAGGGAGACCAAGCCCTGTCTTCACGAGCGATGCTCAGTTTTCTGTCCCTTTGACAAGATACTTGAGAAAATCAACTTAAAGGAGGAAGTGTTTATTTTGACTTGCGGTTTTAGAGGGTTTGGTCCGTGGGCACCCAGCCCTGTTACTTTGCGCCTACGGTGGGGGTGAACATTCCGGGAGAGAGTATGCGGTGGAGACAGCTGTCTCCTCGTGGCAGCGGAGGGGGAAATAAACTCCTCCAGGACATTCCCTCCAGAACCTACTTCTTCAGCTAGAACCCAGCTCTCAACATTTCTACCATCTCCCAGTAGCCCGTTGTGCCATGAACCTGTCAATGATCATGCTACCCATGGATCAAGTCAGAGCCTCAAATTCTGACCACTTCCCAAAGGTCTCCTCTCTGCTGTATTAGGGATAGAGGCTTGAACACATGAGCTTTCCTGGGGACATTTAAGGTCCAGGTCATAACATCACGCCGTCTCACATCTAGGTGACGGCTAAGCAGTCACAAGCTCTTCTTCCCAAGGTGAGGGTCACTTCCGTCCCAAAGCCCTGGCCTGCCTATATTTCAGGATTCCAGAATTCCTCCTGGATCATAGTCCTCCCCCATTAGTTGAGACTCTTCCTATTACTTTCCATGTTTTCTAAGTTACTGTGTCATCAACATGTAGTCAGGTGCAAGTTCAATGTGTTTCTCCATGTTTGCGACTTTCTCTACCCAAGGACAGTAGAGGACATCGAAGTGTCGTGAGTGGGAAGTGAGGGAAGCAGGCTCCGGAGCTCAGAGAGGTTCTTTCCCTCTGGAGGGAGGGTTGCACCTACACAGGTGGCCGACAGCCCCTCCTCCCAGCATCTCATCAAAGCCCATGGTGCAGCCAGTGCCTCTTGTCCTGTGCTATTCCAGATCCTCCATCGAGGTTTCCTTGCTCTTCCTCTCCTCCTACTTCATCCACATCTTCCTCGAGTCTCACTGTGTTGATACAGTCTGATATTAAAATTGCATCGTTTTTTTTTGAGACAGGGTCTGGCTTTGTAGTTCAGGCTGGCCCTGAGCTCACTATGCAGCCCAGGCAAGCCTCGAACTCAGCAATCCTCCTGCCTCTGCCTCCTGAGTGCTGACAGGCGTGAGCCACCACGCCGGCACTGTGGTGTGTGGTACTGATTGCTGGTGGGTGTGAGTCACCATGCCCAGCATTGTATGTGGTTACCGGGGATCAAACTCAGGACCTTGCAATTGTGAGGCAGGTGCTGGAATCACTGGGCTAACCCTCCAGCCCAGGATGTTTAATTTCTAATCCACTGTACCTGTGTATGTGGCTGTGTTTCAAAAGGACGTCATTGCAGATGTAATTAATCAGACTGGAGTAGGGGGAGCCTTTCAGCCAACACTGTGGGTGTTAAGGCACGAGAAAGAGAAGAGACACAGGGACCTTCGTTCAGAGGGAAGAAGTCATGTGACAACAGAGTCAGAGATTGGAAACACTCCAGCCACAGCTGAAGGGATGCCACAGATGGCCTGCAGCCACCAGGGGTTGGAAATGAGGCACAGAGATTCTCTCAGAGCCTTCAGAGAAGGCATGTCAGTACATCAATGCTGGACTTGTAGACAAGATGACGAGACGATAAACTTCTGTTGTCTGAAGTCGCCAACTTGTGTCAGTTTGTTGTGAAGGCCTAGAAAACCGTTACAGACCTAGGCCCCACTTTACCTCCCTCTCTGTTCTTGACCCGCTCATAGTAGCTGCTCCATTGTCCTCTGCATCAGGTTCTTTATCTTCAAGGCTCAGAACTGGTCCAGATAAGCTCAAAATGAAAGGCACTAGACTCTCTCAAACAGTAATGACCTTTGACTGACAAAGTGTCCACTTGTTGGGTGAGAAAACCTTAGATGGTTGGTTAAAAGACTTAGGATAAACTAAAATAGGCAAATGCTGATGATGTAGCATGACCGCTGTGAAGTTTTTATCCCATCGAATTTAAGTGTTTGTGGTCCAGGAGACATCAGAATGTGGAACATCAGAAGGTCCAATGACCCGGAAGGAAGATATCATCAGAAGTCTGTCTGTGGTCAGACTGCCTAACAGGGCAACCCAGAGCATGTAGTCCACAGACAGCTGGTCACCAACCTATCTTTTGGGACTTAGATGGAGTCCATGGTCAACCATGGGGCTTTAACCATGTAGGACAGAGTTTTTTCCATGTAGTAAAGGAGGTATTTCCATTGTTGCTTTTTATTTGACTCTTCTACTCTTCAAGTATCCATAGCCAAGAACCTTTGACTTCATTCAGAGAAGGGCTGTTAAATCTAAACCTTCTTCTGCTATTTATAGTACTTAAGGGACATCTACAATCAGGTTAAGAAAAAAGAACTGCATAAATGAATGAATGGATGGATGGATGAATGAATGACTGGGTGAGCAAGTGAGTGGAGGATTTGGAAGACCTGGGTCCACACGCAGAGGCCTCCATTGGTGTCATCCTTCCCAGGGCATGAGAGCAGGAGGAGAAGACACCAAAGAACGTGACTCTCTCTGGGGTTCAAGAAGACTGGGAATCTTCACTAAGAACAGCTGGCACTTCTTTCACTGTTTGTTTAGGAAGAAATTATTTGCAGGAATCCTGATGGGCTTTGTGTTCATTAAGTTATGGACTTTTAACATTTACATATTTCAAATTTTTTTTCAACTCTGTTCTATATCCATGGGATTTGTGCAACTAATTGGAAACACAATTTTTGATACTTAATCCAGTCAGCCTTTTTCGGCATGATTGCTTTTTCAGAGGGATTACAACTCTCTCCAGTTTATGAACACGCAAACTACGGCCTTCCTTGAAAATCTAAATTAAGTGTTGGGTCCTCATTTGATCTGGCCACCACCCTGAACATAACTGCGTATCTTTCTTTGTGTCCTGTCTCCTTCCTGTCTGAGCTACATGGAAGTGATCACCCATGTACACACAGAAACACAAACAGAAGCGCTTAGCTGTTCGCATTGGAAGGATAAGTCACCGGAGGGTATGTGTATTTTATCACCCTGTTCATTTCACTGAACTGTGCATGTCACTGGCTCAGTCCAGAAGTTGTCCCAACACCAGAAAGCGAACTCTTGCTCTCCCAGGCTGCCCACAGGCCTGCACAACTGCATAAAGTATTTAGTGTTGTATTTGCTGCTGATTTGGAAAACAAACAAATGTGCGCTGAAACAAATTGATTTAAAATTCACTTTTAGCATACTGACTTTTTCACACGTAGGCAACTCGGAGTAGCTGAGAAGTGAAAGATTCAACCAATAATGGATGCGTGCCAGCCCATGGGTGTCATCCACGTGTGAAGACTTCCCTAACCCAGTTTCCTAGCACCGTGAAAATACTCCGATTGGTGCTGAGGATATTTCCGACGGGCTGGATAAATGTGCGTGCTTGTATTTTCCCACAATGTCTTTCTTCTCCAACCCTTTGTTCTATCAGGATGCACACAGAGCGGTCTCTATCTCTCTCCCTCTCTGAAGTCTTTTCCCACAGCTTCTGTATGTATCAGTGACCAGGCAGAGACAGTCGTATTACACTCACCAGTCCACGGGGCCTGTATCTCAGGGTGAATCATACATGGTGGACAATTCGAGAAGCCATGGTTTGATGCAATCCATGCAAAGGGAGCTATGACTTTTAGATGGGAGAACTGTGCTAAGAATTATCAGTCTTTTGAGATTTTTTTTTTATCCTCTGGCACAAGATCTGACTTGTATTATTCTCAGCTATCTTTGTCTTTATTTTATGCCCATGAAGTAGGAGATTAAGAGAATCAAATGTATCATTTGCTCGTGAGACAGTTTATAAAGACGTATGAGTTTTCTGATACCGTCACTGGAATCCTCTAATCCTGGGATGACATGGGGGTGGGCAGATCTGTCCTCTTTGTGTGGTGTAGGAAGAGAAGCCACTTTTACAACTGGATATTGTTTGTCACAGGTGCTTCTTTGCACACACACCAAACAGTATGGTTTCCAAATAACAGACAATTTTATTTACTGCAAAGCTAAAACAGAGTAATTATAGGTTCCGAGCCGATGGGCCCCTGAGGATTGAAGCTGCCTCAGTTTGGGCTTTCTTTTCATGGAAGTGTTTTAATTACATCCTTAATGGCCTAGAATTCACAAGAAAGGACAAAAGCAATACACTGATATTCTTTCCGGGAGTGTATTGGTTGACTGCAATTGTTCCATAAAGTGATCAAGGCAATGTTGAGAAGTCTACACGCAGTCTGACAGAGTGGCTCGTTTCCCTCTGAAACTCACAGATTGCTAACTTCAAGCCGTATGCAGCAGGGCGGGACTTCAGGATTGTTTCGGAGGGTTGGACGCCACAACTCTGAACAGTCTTCGGGCTCCGAAAGGAGGCTTTCGGGGTTGGTGTTCTCACAGATGGCGATTGCTGCCTTCTTGAAGCAGCTTCAGCAACTCTGACCCGTAAAATAAGACAAGAGTTCTACTGTGAGCATCTCCAGAATGGGAAATGGCTTAAGAGCACTTTCCTTCGCTCAGATTTTAAATCATTACAGTTTCATAAGCTTCGAAGAATATCATTTTCATTGAAATGTTATAAACGTCATTTGTATTTCTTGCGCCATATGGAATACATGATTAAATAAACTGAGAAAACATGTAGCGGCGCCTACAGATATTTTGTATTTGATGCATTAAAAAGAAAGTATATTTTAAAACCAAGAGCAGTGATGACTTCCTTCTGGAGTTCATGCTTAGTATGTGTTTATCAAATGCCAACTAACCAGGCAAATCTATGAATCAGTCATTTCAGTGGGGGAAAAGTGGGTCAAACCAATTGCTTAGCCTTCGACAGCCAAAGCGATTGGTTCAGCGACCTGATTTTTTACTGGCCAACAGGTTGTCATGATGTTTTGCAGCTGTGGTCTAAATTGGTTTTGGGAGTTGAAGAGACAAAAGAATGAAAAAACTATGAGATTATCCTCTTTACTTTTTCTATATTTAGTACGATGTTACTTGCTTTTCTTTCTGTTGAGGACAATGTGATTTTTCCAAGCTCAGGAGGAAAGTACTACAAGATGAGAACAGAGAAAAAGTGAAATAATCCCACTTTATAGTTTCGTGAAGTCTGCTTTGTCTCGCACTATGAGCCTATAAACACCTACTAAACTTTTTCATTAGTTGTTTCATATTGATTTATGTAAAACTGAAATTTAAGGGAATATAGAGGTAGTATTGTTTTCAACTCTCAAGGCCATGATGGAGTGTCTAAGGCTCGACTCACAGGGGTGTGCGGGAGCCCCTGCTTAACACGCCAATAACGGGGCTAGATCTCTGCCTAAGTGCACACTGAGGGTCTCATCTCATCTATTATGCTAATTTCATTTACACATGTCCTCAAGGCTCAAGCAACAGTCCTCGGAAGAGGAAGCCACATTAAAGACTTAAGTGACAAAGGACAGAGCTCTTTCCTGTGCAGCGCACACTAGGGCTGTGGCCATCTGGTTTATGTGACAGCACCGTGCTGGTGTCAGTGGCGAGTGCTGTCTTATGTCACTTCTGTCCAGGTGAGGCGCCCTCCTCAAGCCCACGTGATGTACCAGGGGTAGCTTCGTCTGGACACATCTCCTCTGGCCGTCATGCAAACTCTGGTGCCAGCTCAGCAAGGGGACGGCAGCAGTGGTAGAAGGTCATCGGTAGAAGGATCAGTGCTACTGGCAGGTGTCCCCAGGGCATGGGTAGTTTTCGCGTCTGTAGCATCTAGTAGGATCTTGATTAAAAAGTCTCAGAAAAGGATGATGCAGTTACCATAGAATAACTGAAAGGCTCAACCATCTTTTTGTTTGTTTATTTATTTGAGACAGGGTCTCGCTTTGTAGTCAGGCCGACCTTGAGCTCACTGTGCAGCCCAGGCAAGCCTCGAACTCAGCAATCCTCCTGCCTCTGCTTCCCAAGTGCTGGGATGACAGGCGTGAGCCACCGGGCCCGGCACTACAACCATCTTTGAAATTATGTCTGAGGCCCCCCAGAAAGGAGCACGAGGATTGATGATTGCAGCTTCGAGGTGGTCGGAGGAGAACAGGTAGAAAAAGACCTCTTTGTCACAACCAAATCGATTCTCCCGGTGTCCCCAGGTTGGCGAATGTCACAGATCATGAACTCTCTCAAAATTCTCCTGAAAGGCTGCAGATTTCTTGCCTCTCAACCTCAAAGCGAGGGTTACTTTTTGAAAATTCGAAGAGAAAGTCTTTTAATACAGAGTCGCTGTCACAGCCGTGTTATCTTGTCAAACGGGGTGTCAATTACACCGAGCCCGAGAGGCGCGCTGGTGGGGTCCCTCGCACGCCCGGTCTCCCGGAATTTCGGGCTGCAGTCTTCTGCACACGGCGCTCACAGCATCCCTGTCACAACGTGAGAATGTGGATCATATGTTCTGCCTTCCTCAGGGGGAGAGAAATATTCTTTAATGTTTTCCAGAAACGACACTGTTTTTCATTATCTAGTGCACTGCGTGGCTGTCCTTCAGCTCCGCGCACTGGATTCGCATCGCGGGTTGTTTCCATAGGCTGCGCGGAGACACCGGCGGCGCCTCCTTCAGCGGCGAGTTTGGGAAACGTACGTCCGTTTCTCGTAAGAAAAGAAAAAAAGAGACCAAATCCTTCTCTCCTGTCTTTCTGTCGTCTCATTTCCCAAAGGACAGGTGCATGACTGCGTGATCTCGGTCTGGACAATATGCCCCCAGAAATCCAAAATTGCCGCCAAAATAAGAGACAGAGCTAAGCACCCCAAGCTTTTATGCTTTTTTTTTTTCTTCATAATTTACTGTTTAGAAATCAACTTGGTTCTTGCAAGGAGTTTTGCAAAATATAATCTCACAGTACATTTCCAGGCAGAAGGAGGCCATATGGTGTATCCAAACCATCCACCTGTCTGTCTTATGTTTGTATCATGGAATTTTTTTCTCCCTTGTCTGGCTCTTCTTTGAATCCGCTCACAGTTGCACGCGAGGCTCATTGTTGCCTTTGGTAGACCATTTCACACATTCATTATTCTCTGCATAAAGAAGTTGGGTACTTCTTTTTTCTTCTTCTTCTACTTCTTAAAGGCTGAGGGAGAAAAGGGTGGCTGGGACTAACTCGAATCTTGTCATAGCAGGTGCGCAGTTAATTGGAAAATGAAAGCAACCTTACACTAATTTGTGGGAGTGGTCGGATTTCACGAGTAATTGCCATGTGGAAGGTAGCGTGGCGGCGGGCTCGGCAGGGCGGAACGACAGACAGCGTCTAAATATGGTTGTGGCATTTGTGACATATGTTCCTTGCCTAGAGGTATAGAAAAAAGAAAGGGTTTTTTTTTTTTTTTTTCCTGGATGTACACTTGAAAGCAAAGATAGGGGAGAGTAAAAGCGAAAGAGCTGAGTGTTCTCAGTGGAGCCACATCCTGTCTCTGAGTTCACCTGACCTCTCTTACCCCGAAGAGGGGTGGGGCCGTTTTGGCTGTGAGCGGCGTGGCAGGTGTACCTGGCCGAAGCTGGCTTTCTCCGTCATCATCTACAAGAAACCCTGTGTGTCGAGTCCCGAGGAAGACATCTGCACCGAATCCTCCGCCTAGCTTCTGCAAGGCCTATGACGGGGTTTGGCTCGTAACTGGTTGTCGGTAAACACAAGACCGTTCCGTAGAAACATGGCACGCGCGGGACTTCCGGTGCCTTCAGACTGAAGTGTTCAGACTGAAACTTGTGGGGAGCCGATTGTTCCAACGATCGATGCTGAAGGCTGGGCCCAGCTTCGTGTGTTACCTCTCTGCTCTCCTTGCGGTCCGCTTTCCCTGTCTGTTGCAATCCTAGATATTTAGGTGGTTTCTTGTCCCAAATGAGACCGCTTCGGTGGCTCGCTGTCCTGAGCAAACCTGCAACTCGGAAGAGTTTGGTTGAATTCTGTGCCAAAGGTCGCCTCAGGTGCAGTCGAGGCTTTAACATCAACCTGGGGACCAGAGATTGGGGACCTGGGATGTGAGTCCTTCAGGTGGGAGATTTAACATCGATGCAGTTTGGACTGAATCCCCCAAAACTTCAGGCCCACATTGTCAGATGGCCCAGAGGCACACGCTCCACCCACTGACATGACCCAGAGGGCACAGAGGTAGAACCCAGTGCTGCCTGCACCCTGGGTGTCCTCTGATGGCTGCCCTTGGCTGGTCACAGAGCGCCGGATTCTGCTGTAGGGTACCAGAGGCCCCTGACCAAGTCATGGCCGAGGGAGCGCACTGCCAGCCGCTCGAGAAGGAGCCCTCATTGGGGCGGCGGGAGATGGTCACTACCACGTTCAGAGCGCAGACGGACTGAGCCACATCGACTCTAACGGGGCGTATTGGAGGCATATGGGAAGGGAGGAGATTTTCATGTTCGCTCCCGGCGCCCTTAAGAAAAATAACTCAGAAAAGGTCTCTTTACCATTTGTGAATTGTGCAATAAACCTATCTCCAGGGGTTGTGTGGGTGTGTGTACGTATGAATGTTCCAGGCAATATTGACGCTGGTGATTCTGGAAGTATTTGCAATTCCTCTCCAGCTCTGACTCATCTGAGATCGGGGTGCTGTGGATCCCTTTCTTCCCTTCACCTTTCGAAGTCGGTTCTCCGGGGCTCAGCCAGGGGCTGCGTTTCAGGCTGCTGGTACCGCTGAATGAGGGACAGAGGAAGAGCGCTTCCGCCCGGAGGTGCTGAGGAGGGCAGGGGAGAAACTTCAGCCACCTGAGTGAGGCACCCGCCTGGTCGTCTTCCTGGGGGCCTGTTTCTCTCCATTTACTGACAGCGACACAATGCCTTAGCCGCACAGCGTCTGTCTCTGGTCCCGTTGTTCGCGGTTACTGAAACGGCCTGCACTGCACCGCTGTCTCTGTCAGCGGTGGTCACAAGATCGTGTTTCTGTCTTTCTGCAGCACAAAGGAAGGTGAAAAGACACCCAAGCAAGTCATGCTCCCCCAGTTCAGTTAAATGTGTTTCCCTCCTATTTACAAAACTCAGATGAATATTTACAACACCTGGGATAGATACCAGAGGAAAGAAGGGGGAAAACCTCCATCCAATTCTGCAAGTGTCATTGTTCTCCAAATGCTCCCCAAACAAATCAGCCCAGCTGCTGTTGCCAGGCAACAGTGCCGCTGCGGTCCCCGCCTGGCTACGCGGGCAGCGGAGCACCTCTTCGCTTGCTCGCAGCCAGGGTGATCTTTTGGACAGCGGAGATGGAAAACGAGACGCGAGGAGGCTAAAAGTGAGGGTCAGAAGTTCAGGTCGCTGTGACCTTCAAATCAATCTCAAGCACCATGTGTGACATTTTTCTGTGTTCCGTAGCTCGGTGCTAGTCTTGTAACAAACTGCCTAATCATACTTCGGGGATCATAGGAAGTTGGGGTCTCGGTCAAGTGGGCCAATTTCTACCCATCAGAGTGCTACCACCTCCCGGGCAAGGCGTTACCTTATGGTCCACCAGACCAGGAGGGGAGAGAGGGCGGAGCTTCGAGGGCTCCATCAGAGCTGGCATGTGGCTTCGACTGGACTCAAAGAGGCCAGCCGACCCTGTGCAGAGATGAGTCGGTCAGAGAAAACCTGCCCTGCACACCGGACGGGCACCCGTGCCACGGTGCCCTCCAGAGGCATGGAGCTTTCCCTCTGGTGCATGTGAGGCAGAAAGCGAGGAAGAGGTCAGCGCCATGCGGAACGAAGCATCTCCACACAGGGTTGCTCATTCACTTTTCTTTCCTTCAGTACCGGAAGGGAATCCAAGATCAACCCACAGTTATTAATTTTTTAAAAATTTTGAAACAGGGTCTCAGTACGTCCTGAATTGCCTGTGCTGGAAATGAACTTGCAATCCTCCTGTCTCAGCCTCTGAGAGGGCTGTGATTACATGTGACTCCTCCCCCTTCCCCTCCCCCACTTGCAGCTCACTGATCTTAACAGAGTTATAAGTAGGTAGAGGTGGGGGTCTATCTGGGCCACATCAGGGCAGACCTAAGGCTTGGGGAGCTTGCAAATTCCATAAGAATTTCTGGTATATTTTTAGATTTTTAAAAAGATGTAATAGAGCTGGGCATGGAGACACGCCCACCAACAATCAACGCCGCATACCACAATGCCGGACGTGGTGGCTCACGCCTGTCATCCCAACACTCGGGAGGCAGAGACAGGAGGATTGCTGAGTTCGTGGCGGCTTGCCTGGGCACCATAGTGAGCTCAGGGCCAGCCTGAACTACAAAGTGAGACCCTGTCTCAAAGAGCAAAAAAAAAAAAAAAGATGTAATAGAGGGCCTAAGCAATGACTAAATTATTTGTAACTGAGACTTTATTTCTTGGATATTAATTTGATATAATTAAGGGATTGCATTCAATAAAACTGAACTACCTGAGCAAGGGCACTACTGTATTTAATCTGGGCCTGGTCTGGGCAAAATCCTGACTTGCAAATAGCTACATAAAAATCCGTGGCTATCCCGGATGCTGCTGTCCCCCTCGCTCTCATCCCTTCACCGAGTCCGCGTTGTTGGGCTTCGCACCCGGGCTTGCTCCTCTGAGGCTCACCTCTGGCTGCTGCCGTCTGCAGACGCGAGGCGCCGCTGAGGGGTACAAGAAGCAGCCTTTGGGCCGGCGCCCTGTGTGAGGCCGGCGGGCGCCGCCTCCTCTCGGCCTGGGCGCCCTGACAGGCTCGCCGGAAGTGAGGCCGGCGGTCCGCAGCCTCTCCCACCTCTAGTCCCTGGCTTCTCAAAGCCTCGTCTCACAACTGTTTTTCTCTTGCTTCCCAGTGCTCTCTGCTGGCTTTCTTGGTATTTTTTTTTGGAATGCTGCTTTTGGTCTGTTTCTCCTGCAATTCTTCCTCCGTGCCGCCCTTGAACGCCCACAGTTCCCACCTTCAGTCCCCCGTGAGGTTCACCTTGGCACACCTCCGTCTCAGCCCCACGGCCTCCCGGAAGCTACATCGCCGGCCCGGAAGTTGGCCCCGAGTGCCAGGCGGACGCTTCCCTCTCCACTGGTCACCTCTGCTGGGGTGTTCTGTGGTCCCCCCCCCAAGCATTTTCCAAGCCCATCACCTTCCTTTCTAACCTTCGGCTCACCTGTCACCAAATGGTGTCACCAGTCCTCATGTGTTTTAGACAGGGAGAGAGCAGTTTTGCTGGGATTGTCCAACAGGTCTTGTCAGGTGAGTCGTAGAAGCTTTTCTATTGCTATTCCAGCGTCTACTCACAGCTCTTGAGTCTATCCTTTTCTTTTTTGTTCTGTAACCTCAGTGGCACCCTGGGGTGTGGAGCTGACTTCTCAGAGTTTCCGCACCCCTCGGTAGAGGTCCCTAGTAGGTCCTCGTCCTTGCCCTTTGCTGCCGGTGGCACCTCTGTGCAGAGGTAGATGATCAAGCCCTGTCCTCTTTCGACGTCTTTCTAGACATAGTCTATCCTTCTATAAGGTGTACTTAGCCCAGCGCACAGCTCCTTGGTGGCCGGAAGGGTCCAGCTTCCCTTCTTTCCTGTGCGTTGGCAAGATGGAGCCGTCCTCGAGTGCGTGAGGAAGACCACGCCCTCGAACATGTCTACCTCACCCTGTGCAGTACGGGTCCCGGTGCCTCAAATAACCTTACTGACTCTTCCCTTCCGCTAGGTTTCCCCTCCCCCCTAGCAGTGTCTCTGTTTTCTTTTCTTTTCTTTTTTGAGACAGGGTCTCGCTTTGTAGTTCAGGCTGGCCCTGAGCTCACTATGGTGCCCAGGCAAGCCGCCGCGAACTCAGCAATCCTCCTGTCTCTGCCTCCTGAGTGTTGGGATGACAGGCGTAGCCACCACGCCAGGCACTGTGGTATGTGGTGTTGATTGTTGGTGAGCGTGAATCTCCATGCCCAGCATTGTATGTGGTTACCGGGGATCGAACTCAGGACCTTGCGCTTGCGAGGCAGGTGCTGGAACCACTGAGCCAACCCTCCGGCCCAGTGTCTCTGTTTTCTAAATTATTTTGTAATGTTCTGTGCCCACATGTTTCTCACCCCTAGACTGGGGCTCCTTAGCATTGTCCTCAGTTTTGTAGGCAGATCTTGTTACCGGAAGGAGGCTGGCATTCATGGTAATTATGAGTAAACAGCTGGAATTTATGCTGTATCCACCCTCTGCTAAATGGGCCTTGTACTTTCCTTGAGTGACCTCTCCATTTCTCTCTGAATTTCCGTGTGATGTTTACATGTGAGGCCCCTTTCAATCCGTCCCTAAACCCTTTGCAGCTAGTCTAACCTACAGAACCAACTCTGCCTTTAGGAATGGCATACTATGTGTCACAGATTTCAGAATGCATGTTTCCCAAATTCTCAGCTCTCCCTTCCCACCTCAGAAGTTGTTAGAAACACTTACTTCATGTAGTCTGTGATGATTTGGAAAACACTGGTCTTTAGAAAGCATTTTTACTCTGCATTGATTATCACCAGTAGTCATGATTTATTGAGTTAGACTTATCTTTCATATTTAATGCTATTCTTATACCTTCACAGGGAGCCTATTTGAGTCCTTAGCCTCAGAAATGGAGCTGGTACTATTTCTTTTCTTCCCTAAAAAGCAGCTTCCCTTATTTGTTTGTTTAATATTTACAGAAATAAAGCAAGATGTCACAGTGAGATTATAGAAAATGTCATGACAAGCATTTTTATGAAAGAAATCCTAGTCTGGCATGACTCTGTGGTATGTGACTCCATAGCATGCCCATTTTAATTAGCTTTGTAGGGAGGACTCAGGAAAACTTAGTTCTCAAAGCAGCAGTATTGACGGAGAGACTCCAAATGAGAATGTTCTTGGAAGGCTGGTGGGGAGGAAGACGTCTTCTTAGGATGCACTGGTTGCCTAGAGATATTATTTGTGATTCTGATTTAGATACCTCCTATTTACTTCAGAGGCTTAAGCAAAGATTACTGTCTCATTTCTGTGGTCCCTGGGACAACCTCATGCAGAGTTCAAGACAACAAGTAGATGAACATTTTGAAAAAAAATCAGCTTGGGTCGGGATAAGTACCCCATAGCACACTGGGAATCCCATAGAACTAGTCCGTCTTCCTCCGAGTTTCCTGCTGGGTTACACATGCTAAAAGAATAGACCATGCAGGGTTGTTTCTGTGCTGTGTTTTTGACTCCAACACAAACATAAACCAAAGAGTTGTGCAACTGGAAGCTTTTCATCAAGTTCTTCAGCCCAGAACAAAGCCTGGACTGCTGTTTGGGGAGCGTGTTTTCTTCAGAATTGATACAAACAGGATGAAAAGTATAGTCTTCAGTGAAGGTTATACTCTTAGCAACCTCCTGAAAGGAAAGTGATTTCTCATCATCTTCAGAATAATCAATAACCTTTTATTTAAGTGCTTTTAATGAGGTGAGCAACAGTCCATATCAGCCTCCACGTTTTTTTGTTTGTTTTCAAGTTATAACCTAAGACCTTCACTTGAACTTAGGACCTTCACAGTGAGCTATGGCTCGACCTTTGTTTTAAAGACAGGGTGTTACTTGAATAATTAAGTAGTCGAGGCTAGACTCAAACTTGAGGTCCTCCTGCCTCAGCTTCTCAGTGTGTTGATTGCAGATATGCATCACCGTGCCTGGCTCAAGCCTCAACATTTAATTATATAAGATCCAACTGGTCTAATAGAACCTTCACGCTCAAAATTTACCTTCTGACCTCCCATTCTTTAGGCTTAGAAAGCTTATTGGAGGGAGTTATTTAAAGACTTTATTGAATATTGTGAGAGGGGTAGATACGTCTAAAGAACTACACTATTTGGACTTGTGATGTCTATTAACTTGTCTCTTAAAGTTGGACCTTGGAACTAATTTTTTCTGATGTGGAATAGGTCTGTCCCTGGTTCTACTTGGTTTAAAGATTAGTTAACACAATCCTCAGCTCTTCTCCCAGCTGAGAGCATGAGAGAGATGAACTCAGAAGGTGCAGGAGGCCTGAAGACATGAGAAACCTGACAGGATGCGAAGTCACGGTCCCCATCACGTGCACCTCTGCCTCCTGCGACACTGAGGTGGGCGAGACCCAGGTAGGACCCACCGGTCACCACGGCAAAGGAAGCGCTCGGGTTGCATCTTTTAAAAGAAAGCTAAAAACCAAGGCATTTCTCACACCTGGGCTTGGGTATGGATTCAGCCACACCTGCTGGCTAGGAAGGTGTGGGTTTGACCATGATTTTGGCCTATTCCAGCCTCAGAGCAGAGCTGGAAAGCCCGGCTACCCCATGGTCCTGTCTGGGAAGAAGGCAGCACTGCTTCTTCATCTGCTGAGGAAAGCCCTATTTAAGACTTCCCTTAGGTCCTTTCTACAGCGAAGCTGGCTGTGTTCTGAGAGGTCAAATCATAGCATAATGGCCTCCACCTGTGGAAATGAAGCATGCCTTCATAAAAACCTCACGTAAACCAACCAACGAAAACCAGAAACACTGACCTCACAAGAGCATACATAAATTTAAACCAGATATCTGGCCAGCCCTTCTGCCTCCGCCACCTTCCAACTGTCGGCTTGAGCCCACGCTCCTCCTGGCAAAGGGACTTCACTCCTCATGCTGTGTGACCCCGTTGAGCCTCAGATACTCATTCCTGTGTGACCCAACTGACCCCCAAATGTTCCCATTTTCCTTGGTCCAACCTTCCACTTTCCGAAGTTTTTCCTACTCTGTTGTACTTTCAAAAGGTTTCTTTTTTTTTTTTTTTAAATGTCTGGATTTGCACATTTATCTTCTTCCCGGTTTCAACTTAGTTCTGGCTACAACAATCCTCAGAACCATCCATCTGTACTTCTGAATCATTTACGTTTTGTTTGGTTGCAAGTAATAGAAACTCATCCCAAGACGCTCACACAAGAGGAATTTATTGGAAGGAGAGTGAGACATGTTAGAGAATTCCAGGAAGAACTGAACAAAGTTTCAGAAGGGAAGAAAGAAGAGAGTTATGACTGAGACCTTAAATGTCCCCAAAGGCTCATGTGCTAAAGGACACTGCCTGCAGGACTCTTGGGAGATGGTGAAGCTTTTAAGAAATGGGACCTAGTTGGAGGAACTTAGCTCACTGGGTGTGTGCCTTGCAAAGGGATAATGAGTCCCCCATGTGTGTCTCTCTCTGCCTCCTCTCTCCTTCCTAGCCACCGTGACGTGGGCAGTTTCCTCTACCAAGTGTTCCTGCCATGATTACTACACTGCCAAAGGCTCAAAACAATGAGGCCAAGTGACCATGGACCGAAACCACTGGAACCATGAGCCAAAATAAACCTTTCCTCCTTTTAAGTTGATTATCTCAGGTGTTTTCTCATGGTCACAGAAAGCTGATGACAACAAAGGCAGCTCCAGTGACTTTAAGGATAAGCCAATATAAAGCATCACCACTAATATTCTTCAGTTCCAAAGGTTCTGCCTTCATGAGAGCTTGATTAAAAGTCCTAATATTTACAAAGAAAAATCTGACTTACTTACTTTAGTGTTAGTTGCCCAGCTCTTGAATCCTGCAGGGATTACCTACATCCAAGAAGATGGCCGTATGGTAGGGACATGCCTTTTATCTGTAGATGAGGTACTGGGCTTGGAGTCATTTCCTTGAGAAGAAGGGATTATCGTGAACTAAGAAGACACCCCAAGAACAGGGGGGAGTTCTTTGGGCAGCTAGTTCTCACATGGTTTTAGTAACTGATTTAGGTAGTGTGTCTTTGAAAAAGCATTCCTCTTCTGGGCTGAAATATTAAGCTATCCTGTGGTGGAGTGGACCTGTGTGTCTTTGTTCTTACTTTTAGCTGGGTAGCTTCCAGAAGAGGCCAGACTGGCCACGGCAGGTGACGTCATGGCTGTTCCCCAGCCGTGACTTGTGCTGGGTTAGTGTGCCTCCTCTCATCTCACAATACTTCACCGTGATGTGACATTTGTTTCTTCAGCTCCCCAAGACGATGTGGGAAAACCATCGTACGTTTCTCCACTTCGCTGTCAACATCTTCGCATTGTGCTTATGGGTGTTATTTCGGAGTTTGACACTACTCTCTTGCTGTGTGTATATAAGCTTTGCTATGACTCAGAGACTTTATCAAGTTTACATGAAAATTGTTAGAGCACAGACAGAGACTGGAGTCATCTAGACTTAGGTTAAAGCCTGGCTTTTAAACAAACAGGCAAAGATGCCTAATGTAAAGAACTGCCCAAGGTTAATCAATCATGGTTTTTATTTTTTTAAACAAGGGGATGAATGAAAAAAAAATTGGCTTTGGAATGCCATTCAGCTCTGAGTTGGTAGCAATAACAAAGGCTTTAATAAATGAAAGAGATATTTTGGCATAGCCCGTTCAGGCAAATGAAGACTACTGCCTTTGCCAGCATCCCAGAGTATATTAGATACTCTACTCTAATTGCTCTGTATGAATGGAAAGGATGCAGGAAATGGAATTTTAATTTGTACATCTAAGCTATGCTATTGAAAGAGAAGGGCTGTGTGACCTTATGGATTTGAGGAAAATGCTTTATAGGGCATAGCTGAAATTGGCATAAAAGTTATGTCCCGTGGCTGACATTGCTTTTGTTTGATGTCTCCTGTCAAATTGTAGAAAAGCAAGAGAAAATCCCAGAGTGATTTCCTGTGTGTGCATTGGCCAACAAATAAGCCTGACTCTGGTTGGAACTTTGTGTTGTTCAAAAATAGTCAGAGCAGAATCAGTTTGTGTTCGAGGCTCCATGGAACGTCCTTGGGCTGGTAGCAGCTCTCACTGCTTTTTTGTATCTCCTGGCTTGATACTGAGAGACGCAGACTGCATGCTCCGGAGACATACTGACATATTTTATGTCAAGCCTTGGGGGCTTCCAGCATGAATGGAGAAGAAAGCCCTGGAATAGTACCGGTGTTACATTTT
>PVIC010037073.1:0-18260 GCA_004025085.1 Thryonomys swinderianus
TTCTTTCTGGAGTGAGATGGAGTGTCAGTGTTTTCATGTACATCTCTTAAATGAACATTTCTTTATGTTTCATTGCTGCTTTTATTTCTCACCTGAAAAATATCTGTTCATTGGGGCTGGAGATTTAGTTCAGTGGTTCCAGCGCCTGCCTAGCAAACCCAGGGTCCCTGGTTCAATCCCCAGTAACCACATACAACAATACTGGGTGTGGTGACTCATGCCCACCAACAATCAGTACCACATATCACAATGCCAAGCTTAGTGGCTCATGCCTGTATTCCCAGCACTTGGGAGGCAGAGGCAGGAGGATTGCTGAGTTCAGGGCTTGCCTGGGCTACATAGTGAGCTCAGGGCCAGTGTGAACTACAGAGACCCTGTCTCAAAAAAAAAGTCTGTTTATTTCAGATGCATATTTTTGAATTGAGTCTTTAAATTCAGGGAGATGATTTTTTAAAATTCTTTATATATTCTAGACAGCAGATTTTTGTCTGAGGAACAGCTGGCAAAAATATTTCCCAAATTGTAGGTTGTCTTTTTGCTCTATTAGTGGTTTCTCTTGTTGTGCAAGAGAAACCATCTTTTAATTAGATGAGATCCCAGTTGATTCTTTCTACCAGTTCCCATGCTGCTAAAGTTTTGTTCATAAAGTCTTTCTCTAGGCCAATGTCTCCAAGAGTTCTACCTAACTTATCTTCTAGCAGGTTTAGTGTTCCTGTTTTAACATTCAGGTCTCTCGTCTAACTTTGATTTTAGTTTAGCACACGGTGAGGGAGATAGGTCTAGTTTTAATCTTCAGCAAATTGAAACCCAGTTTTTCCAGCACCGTTTGTTAAAGGGACTGTCTTTCCTCCATGGAGGGTGTTTGGCTCCTTTGTCAGATGAGGAGGCTGAGTGTGTCTGGGGTCATTACCGCATCTTCTAGTCTGTCCCGCTGATCCTCAGGTCTGTTTCTTTGCAGGTGCCATGCTGTTTTTATCACAGTGGCTTTGCAGTACAGTTTCAAGTTGGGGATTGTGATACCCACTGCCACGTCCCTGGTGCCTAGAATTGCTCTTGCTATTTTAGGTCTCAAGAAGATCGTGTTGGTGGTTCCTTCAAATGCAGAGGCCAAAGGCCCCAGTTTGTTGTTGTGGTCACTGTTGTCGCAGTGTTGTTTGCTTGCTTAAACTTCTTCTTGAACCAGGAGATACAGTCTTTGAGGCCAGGCCACCCATGCTGTCTTCCGAGGCTGGTGCACGGCGAAGACGTCCACGGATGGAGTGGGAGTGGGGCCAAGCAGGGGAGGCTGTCCGTCAGGGAGGAAGGTGCCAGCTCTCAGGGGTTGGCTCTCCACTGTGGCTAAGGTTAGGAGCGCTTGGAGGTTCCTTCATCAAGTAAACGCCATTAAAACAAGGAGGTGCAGGGAAATTACCTTCCGGCCATCCTTTCTCCGCGGTTCAGTGAACACAGTGTGGAGCATCGACTGCGTCCCTGGGCACCGTGGAAACCCAGACGGCCAAGGGGCCAACAGCAGGAAGACACTGGAAGAGCAGACAGGGGCCAGGGCGGGGGGGCGGTCTGGTGTGAGGGAGGACACGGAGGAGCCCTGGAGGGCTCGGGAGTGAGCCTCACGGTGGCCGCAAAGACTTGTGTGTAGGGCACAGGGGCAAGGGGGCAGCATAGGCCAGGGATGAAGGCGAGAGAGCAGTCGCAGCTCACCGGGGGCTTCGGGCCGGCGGAGAGTGAGCGGGCCTGTCAGGATGGGACTGGGCCTCGCTGCCGGGAGGGGTGGAGACAGGAGGACTCGGCTGCCATCCAAGCCAGAGGGGGAAGTCCGTGCCTTTGTGGAGATTATGGCTCCGTCAGGGAGATGGAGAGAAATAAACAGAAAGGCACTGGGGGCCTGGGAGTTGCTACTGTAGATAGGTGGCCGGGGACGGCCTCTCCGAGATACAAGCTTTGAGTCAAGGTCCAAATGCGGGGCCAGGCGCATGGCTTTGGGGGCTGACAGGCCTGGAAATCAGCCGAGAAGTGTGCGCCTGGGATTCTGGGGGCTGCGATCGGCTGAACAGAGTGGAAACGGAGCTTCCGTGGTGCCCAACACCTGTGTAAGGCCAGGGCTTTGCCTTGATGGAGCTTTGATAGGAGTCCTCTATCACATCTTGCTTGGGATAGAAACAAATTCTATGAGCTAAAACAGTCCCCGAATTTCCTTATTTGTTTATATAACACCGAGCTACTGAAGGGAGTTTTTTTGTTTTGTTTTGTTTTTATTTTTTGAGACAGGCTCTCGCTTTGTAGTTCAGGCTGGCCCTGAGCTCACTCTGTAGCCCAGGCAAGCCTGGAACTCAGCAATCCTCCTGCCTCTGCCTCCCGAGTGCTGGGATTACAGGCGTGAGCCACCACGCCCAGCACTGTGGTATGCGGTATTGATTGTTGGTGGGCGTGAGTCTCCACGGCCAGCATTGTGTGTGGTTACCGGGATCGAACCAGGACCTTGCGTTTGGGAGGCAGGCGCTGGAACCACTGAACTAAATCTCCAGCCCTGAAGGGAGATTTTTAATCCAACCTCGCTAGACTCTACTTGAAGATAATCCACAAGGACTTGATATTCCAGTGCTGGAAACCCACGGTCCTTTATTTTTGGAGTCCTTAATTAGAGCAATGTGTTTGATTTTAGAAACTCTGCCTTCCGGTCTGCCTCCCACAGCTGGGTGTCGGTTCGGATTTTAGTTAAAACTGGAGTTTGTTTCATCTCAGGGGATGAAGGAAATGTGACCGTGTCACCAAGCTGTCAGGAAAGCAAGGTTGAGAGCCACCTCCATGAAGCAGAACGTACCTCTTGAGTACTCATGGTCTCGGGGCCCTGGGGGTAAAAACCTCCTCCGTGACCTTACTCGGGCTTTTGTCGTTTAGGTACGGAATCGCAGGGAGCGTGAACGTGACGGGAGATGAGGTGAAGAAACTGGATGTGTTGTCCAATTCCCTGGTCATCAACATGCTCCAGTCCTCCTACAGCACCTGCGTCATGGTCTCGGAAGAGAATAAAGACGCCATCATCACCCCCAAGGAGAGGCGGGTGCGTCCTGGGGCGAGCTGCAGTGCCCATCGTCACCAGTAGATGGTGCTATGGAGCCGGGAAAAGTCGTGGGTTGCCTGGAATTTTCTCCTGTTTCTTAACATTGTGTTTTCTGGAATTTAGTGATTGCATCCTCTTTAGTTGGAAATATTAGGCTGCCAGGTGGAAGATGACTCAGGGTGGTTTACTAAGAGGCCTTGGGTGTTCATTTAATGCTCCAGTAATAGAGCTGGTATCTTAGGGGGACCGGATCTGCAGAGCCCAGTCTAATCTGCCACTGTCTTCCCCGCCTGGCCTGAGCAGCACGAGTTTGCATAACAGTTTTTGACAGTGCTTCCTGCTGCTCTCCACGCGGGGACACCTGCTAATCTCTCTGCCTAACATTTCCCTCCCTTGTTCTTCCTGTGTCTCTGCTTCTCAATTCTAAACAGGCTGTCACCAAACATCACCTCCCTCCGCCATCTCTCACTCCTCACCCTGCTGGGGTTTTCTTCTGACCACTTTCACGATACCCTTTTCATGCGTGCGTGTCCCATGCACCGGGTCCCTTCGCTAGACTCCCGGGTCTACCAGTCGGCCCTGACTGCGGGTCCGCCCTGGACCACGCCGCCTAGGACATTTCCCAGCATCGCTTGAAGACACCAGTGCAGGAATAATAGGCTAAGTTGGATTGTTCGTGGGGAGGTTGGGGCACGTCCAGATTTATGGATCGCCCCCACCAACAACAACACCAAGCAAAGAAAGAAAAGGAAATAAAGTTCCAATGAAGCTAGAAGATTACTCATTAGGAAGTCAAGGGTGTGACTGGAGGCAGAGTCACTATTGCATTACCAGGTTTAATTAGCCAGGAGACTCCAATCCGCTCCGCTGAGGTCCCCTCGGTGCCGTGCAAAGAGCAGCCGGGGGTTTCTGTGCACAGGATGCTGGCGGGAGCTGCCCGGGATGCCTGGGGGGCAGCGGGCCTCGAGGGACTCTGGCATCCCTTGGGTTCGTGACCTGCGGCCAAGTCCAGAGAAGTGTTCTTCCCCTGGTGTGTTTGTGCACCGGGCCCAGGGGCTCTGGGAATGTGCTGAGACTTTCTTAAATGGGGGGGGGGGCAGAAATGCTGCAAGATGAGCAACGCCTGCCAGGTGCGGGACTCCCCGCCCCCTGCCCGCCTTCGGTGGACCACGTGAAGTTGCCCCCTCCTCCCTGCACACCCTTAGGGAGACTCTGGCCCCAGTGAGCCCAGGTGCAGGAGGGCTGTGGGCAGGGGTGCCAGAGCCAGCGAGAGAAGATCACCATTTGAGGGGACTACGACCTCCGCCACCCTCTGCGGGTGTCCTCTAGGGCTGGCTTGAGTTGTACTGTCGCTAAGTGACAGAGTTTTGATACGGATGTGCCCAAACTCTAAATCCCAGTATCTCTCAGAAGCTGGACCAGGGGCTCTACCAGCTGTATCTTCAGCCCTTTTTATTTTGAGACAAGTCCTCACTAAGTTGCCCAGGCTGGGCTTGAACTTTCAATTCCCCTGCCTCAGCCTCTGGAGTAGACAAGCAGGAGTCGCAGGCGTGCACCAGTGTGCCTGGCTCTTTGAACGTCTCTTTGACATAGAGTTGTCTTCTACACGCGGCCCTACCCTAGAAGAGGCCTGCTAACGGGAGGATAAGCTGACTGGTGAGTCTTCCTCTCTGTGATACAGGGGAAATACGTGGTTTGCTTTGACCCCCTGGATGGATCGTCCAATATCGACTGCTTGGCATCCATTGGAACCATATTTGCCATCTACAGGAAGGTGAGTAGACAGCCGATATTACACCTCCTGCGGAAGCCTGAGAGGGGCCTGGGCTGGGAACTGAGACTGGGATCCTACTCTTCGTCCTCCACAACGAGACACGGCCCCGCAGGCCGAGCTGGAGCCTGTCTCTCCCTGCCTCCCACGCCTCATCGGTAATTTCTCCCCTAACTTCCTCCCTGGATTTCTGGGACAACAAAGTGAGTATCTGGGTGGGACAGAAATGTCACATGTGGTGGCAGGTGGGTATTTCTCTCTCAAATGCTTTAGACCAGAAGTGTTTCCGTTCTCAGATTTTGGAATATTTGTGCATCCATAATGAGGTATCTTGGGGGTGGGGCCCAAGTCTGAGCACAAAACTCACTTATATTTTCACATAGACTTTTACACATGGCCTGGATGTCATTTTATGTAATATTTTTAGTGGGCCTTGGTTTTGACTGTGACATGAGATCAGGGGTGGAATTTGCCACATGTGGTTTTTACACTGAATTCAAAAAAGCTTCAGATTTAGGGGATGTTAGCTTTGGGATGTTTGGATGAGAGATGTTCAACCTGAGTCAGGTTCTAAGTGACTCCTCCATTTCTTTCTTGTCTCTTAGTGAACTTACTAGTTTTCTGTTGCTGCCTGGACATTTCACCACAGATGTAGAGGCTAAAAAACACCCACTAATTATCTCTCACTTCCATAAGCAGGGTTGTCTGCTTAGGCTCCCACAAGCAAAACCCAGAGCCAAAGTCAGTCTGGTAAAATCAAGGCTTCTGGTTAATGGCTGGAGTCTTTTAAAGCATCTAGACATTATTTACATCCTTTGGCTCGTGTCCTCTTCATTTTCAAAGCCAGCAAGGGCTGGGCTAAGGCTTTCTCACCCTTCACATCTCTCCGACACCCCTCTCTTCCTCCTCCTCATGTCCCCTGCCTCTTGCCAAAGGAAGTTCTTTGTTCTTGGGACACTGTGGGTTAAACTCAGCTAACTGAATGTGGAAAATCGGGGATGACGAGCCCTATTTTAATCCAGAACTCTAGTGACATCTGCAAAATTCTTTCTGCCATGTAACCCAACACATGCAGATTCTGGACAATTGGAATAGCTTTGGGACCTTGCTGCCTACCAGGCCAAGCGAACAACAGAGTTGGGAACCTGGCGGAAACCCGGGCTAGGTCTAGAGCTCACTTCGAAAGACCACACGCCTCCACTAAACTCATGGCCACACACGGAGCAACACTGACGGTGTGTACCACACGTCTAACGCTAATTGCCTAATATCTGTAGAGTCACCCACAGGGGATGACTACAATTATTTGGGTTTCCCAAATTTGTTTGGCAAAGCAGCACACAAAGGACTGACAAAGCACTGAGCATTAAAAAGAGAAATCCCACATTTTAAGAAATATTTCTCTGAATTTCTACTATTTCTGATGTACCTGTGCCATGAATCGTCTCTAAGAATATTCTAAGAAAGAATCAGTTAACAAACACACTCTTGAAAGTACGTTGGGGACTTCAGAGAAGGTCCTGAGTGTCGGTATCACCACAGGTGGAAACCAGGAGATCAGAACACTGGAGACGGCACGTCCTAGTTTATAGGGCTCCCGAGCTGACATCCACAGAATGTTCTAGCTCTGGGGCTTGGTGATGTTGGACGAAACGTTTCCTTACTCCAGCTCGGAGCTCTTTATTTGCACCAAGAAAGGGACAGTGTCTACCTCGGGGGACTGTCCGGAATCAGAGCTCTGTGATGGTGGTGTCTGAGCAGCCCCGTGTGTGACATTTAGGAGGGGTGTGACTTTAGAATCTTAGAGAGTTGTCCTCAAGAATACGCTTAGAAAACAGGAAGAAAGCAATCCACAAAGCACTTTGCAATAACTCAGCTAGGATCCTTCAGGGACACACCGAGGAGTGTCTTCTGGACGCATTCCCCGCAATGTGAAATCGTTCCCAAGCCAGGCCTCTGGTGCCCGAGCACAGTATGCCCATCGCTGAAGAGACAGTTTGGCAAAAGAGGAAGAGTTTACCCACAAGGTGGCCATGCAGGTGGAGATCGTAGAGGTGGCGTCCAATAGGCCTTCCTGGGGACAGACAGGCTTTGGGACCCGCCACGGGCTGAGGTGTGGGAAAAGGTCGTGGAGAGCAGGTAACGCAGAGCGGGTCGATTCCTCCGGTGACCCCAGGAGACCTGGGATCCAGGCCTCAGGCTACAGGCATCTCCAGCAGGACAGTAGCGTCCCACGTCTCTGCTGTTTCTCGTCTCTCCTGCAGACCACAGAGGACGAGCCCTCGGAAAAGGACGCCCTGCAGCCCGGTCGCAATATCGTGGCCGCGGGCTATGCACTATACGGCAGCGCGACCCTCGTGGCGCTTTCCACGGGCCAAGGCGTGGACCTCTTCATGCTGGACCCGGTAGGTTCCAAAGACCCCAGCCCGGCATCGGCACTGCGGCACGCCGTGCGCCTCCGTGCTTGTAACCCCGTGCCCTGGGAAATTTTCCTGCTCGTTCCTAATTCTTGTTATGGAACCAGAGAGCTTAGTCCGGGGAGAGAACATCATCAGTGAAAGGCCTTTGGAGGGAGTGCCCCACAGGGTCCGTTTCATCAACCCACATCCTGTCTTAAGAAATTTCTTTTCCTTTAATTAAACTTATTTTAAACGTATATACAAGCCATTAAATTGTACATATTAATGGGGTTAGCATGTGAGACCCTGTATAATATTTAAATCAAGTTAAACAAATCTATTTCCTCAAACATTTATTATTTCTTTATGAAGAGTACGTTCAAACTCCTTTAATCTCTCTTTCTTGTTGTTCTTTTTTGTTTTGGTGTTGTTCTGAGACGGGGTCTCACCATGTTCATTCAGGCTGGCCTTGAACTCACTGAGGCTGTCCTCAAACTTGCAGCTATCCTCCTGCCTCAGCCTCTAAAATGCTGAGATAAAAGTTAAGCGCTACCACACTCAGTTTAGTCTAGCTTTTTTCCAGACATGCATTCACCCCTGGGTTTGTGGGAATTCCATGGTTCAAGAATCCCAAAGCCACCCATTTCCACACTGGATGGTGGAATTTCTCAGTGCAGCACCCTCCCCTCCCCCACCCCACACTGTGGTGACAGAAAAGCATCCCTGATAGCTACTGCTCCCCTCTGAAAAATGGTTCCTACTGCTCGCCTCTGAATAATGGTTCCTCTCAGGGTCTATCTGACTCCTTCACACTTCACAGGCCAGATTCAGGATAGAAAAGAAAGAACCACAACCTTTGGGCCGATGAAAAGTACAATTACATTATCCTGTCTGAAGGAAGAAATAAATAAAGGGTGGGAAAGTTAAAAAAAAAAAAAAAAGCCCAAAACTTCTTGGCATATGTACACCAGAAATACTTCTTAAATTATGAGATTTCTCTTTTTTCTTTTTCTTTTTTTTTTTGAGACAGAGTCTCACTTTGTAGTTCAGGCTAGCTCTGCGTTCACTACGTAGCCTCGAACTCAGCAATCCTCCTGCCTCTGCCTCCCGAGTGCTGGGATTACAAATGTGAGCCACCACACCCGGCACTGTGGTATGTGGTACTGATTGTTGGTGGGCGTGAGTCTCCACGCCCAGCATTGTATGTGGTCACCGGGGATGGAACTCAGGACCTTGCACTTGTGAGGCAGGCGCCGGAACCACTGAGCTAAATCTCCGGCCCGGGATTTCTCTTTTTAACGCTCAGTGCTTTGTCAATCATTTGTCTACTGCTTTGCCAAACAAATTTGGGCAACCCAAATAATTGTAGTCAAAGAATCCTGTATTCACTACCTGGAGAGCTCAGTATTTCAATTTAATTTAGACTTACAAATCTTTCTGGAGTGTTTACTATACCCCAAAGAATAGGAATCTCTAATTTTCCAGGTTGGGTCACCCGCTTGCCCTTGGGAGAAAGGGGCCCAAGTGAGAGGCCTTGAAAGAGCGATTTCTTTCCTTTTTTTTTTTTTTTTGAGACAGGGTCTCACTTTGCAGATCGGGCTGGCCCTGAGCTCAGTACGTAGCCCAGGCAAGCCTCGAACTCAGCAATCCTCCTGCCTCTGCCTCCCGAGTGCTGGGACTACAGGTGTGAGCCACCACGCCCGGCACTGTGATATGTGGTTACTGAGATGGAACCAGGGACCTTGTACTTGCTAGACAAAGCCCCAGAACTACTGAGCTAAATCGCTGGCTCAGACATCCACAGTGACTGATTAAAGCTGATGATTCAAAAATGATGAAGAACACACTTAAAATAAATGGAGATTGGGTTTTTCTAGGAAAGGCAGGTCTGCACTCCAGGGAAAAGATATGGTCCTGTGCTGAGAGGGAGTTAGGCTGGGCCGAGAAAGACGGGGTCTGTTCTGGATCGGACACTGTCTAGAACTGGTGATTAGTATTATAATCATTTCTTTCTAGGGGGCAGAAAAATTCAAATGAAGGCAGTGACTGCAGGCCGGGAAGTAGGGGGCGGAGTTGCTGAGCATGCGCACTTCTCAATGCCTTGTTTCAGTCACTTGCAGGCAGCTTTGTCCTGACCAGTGAGAGAAGCCTGAGTTCCTTGAGAACCTTCTGGTCTAGCCGCCGGCTGTGAGTTATCTCGGGAGATCTTCACATTCTTAAGTCTTCGATATCCAACAGCCCCGATTTTCCTCCCAGGGATCAGACACCAGCCTGCCTCTGACCAGGCGTCTCCCCAGGGCCGAAGTCACCGGGGCCAGATAAAAGGTGCCCTGAAGATTTTGTTCACAGAGGCTATTGCAGGGCTGGCTGGAGCCCGCACAACTGTATTAACACTCACTCTGTGGATAATTTGAATTTTTGCCACCTATTTCTTTATGCCAAGTGAACGCAGAATCTGATGTAAGGAATGTCTTATTTTCTCCAGAGGGAAGCGGTTGACATCCAGGGACTTTAGTGGGTTCCAAAGCAGAATCATTAAGATAAAATAACTGGGCCACAAGTGAATGGTTCAACTACATCCCACGCCGCCCTTTATTTCTTTCTCTCATTGCTGAGGTCCTAAATCTGCCAGAAAAAAAATTGAGCTTGGAATGAGAGTTGGGGATAAATGTAGCTAAGTTTCAGAAGCAAGCAGCCTCAAAGATATTAGAAGGCTCAGAAGTAAAGAAAGAGGACCATGAATATTTTTACATAATTTTTTTTTGAGATAAGGTCTTGCAATGTAGTTCAGCCTGGCCTTGAACTCACAGCAATCCTCCCGCCTCAGCCTCCCTATGCTAAGATTATAGGCATGCACAACTATATCCTGCTCCTTGAATTATTTTCTACTTCTATTCTGATGCTCTCTTAGCTTCCTGCTCAGGCTCAGTATTGTGGCTGCTCTTTCCACCCATGAAAACACCACAGGGCAATTTCCAGAAGACCAGGGAAGACCCCCTGGTCCTTCCCCACAGCCCATATCCTCTCGTATCCATGATCACTTCAGAAGGTGCTGCTGGCTTCTGTTTTCCTGGTATTTCTCTTCTTCCTGATGTCTCTCGTCTTTTCTCCAGGCTCTTGGTGAATTTGTGCTGGTAGAAAAAGATGTCAAGATTAAGAAGAAAGGAAAGATTTTCAGCCTCAATGAGGGCTACGCCAAGTATTTTGATGCTGCCACCACGGAGTATGTGCAGAAGAAGAAATTCCCTGAGGTGACTGAAGCAGCTTAGGGCAGCACGGGGCAGATGCTTTCCCAGTGGGTCCTGCTTGGATGGTGGCTATGGGGTCCCCAGTGAAAGGCCTTGGCACCCCTGTTTATGGCACGATCCATGTGAGTCTTTCTTAACAAATTCCAGGGGATGTGGCCACAGAAGCCTTCTCATTAGGTGGAAAAGGAGCCAGAGTGTCCCTGAAGCACAGTGAACCCCAAGGAAAGACATGATTTTAGGGGACCAGGCAGCATTCAGTCAAGAACACTAAGGCCTGCTTTTCTGCCTGAAGTGGAAGCTAAAGTTTTTATCTCTTTTTTTGTGTGTTTTTAAGGTTACATACTCAGTAGCACACTTTCCTGTCCCTTACCTTTGGAGAGCGTTATGTACCACAGCACACAAACCTATCAGATGTCTTGAACCAGTGGGAACAAGCTATGACTTCTGAAGTTGATACAGTCAAAATTATCCACAAGTGGGCCAGAGATTTAGCTCAGTGGTTCCGGCGCCTGCCACGCAAGCACAAGGTCCTAAGTTCAATCTGTGGTAACCACATACAACAATGCTGGGCCTGGTGACTCACATCCACCAGCAATCAGTACCACACACCACAGTGCCAGACGTGGTGGCTCATGCCTGTAATCCCAACACTCAGGAGGCAGAGGCAGGAGGATTGCTGAGTTTGAGGCTTGCCTAGGCTACATAGTGAGCTCAGGACCAGCCTGAACTACAAAGCAAGACCCTATCTCAAACAAACAAAAAAAATTATTCACAAGTTCCAAGCCTTAAAGATGGCTTCAGAGTGGTTCTGAGTCTATACTTTGAAATTCCCTCTCCAGAACCCATTAAAAAAAGATATTTATTATATTTATTTTACCACTCCCAAAGCAAAATTCTGTGCAAAAGAAAAGTTCAGGAAAGTAAATTGCAGGCTGGGGAGATTAGTTACCATGCATGTGACTGACATCAGGTGAGTAATCTTGCTACAAGAGGACCCTTATAACTCAACAAGACTCACGTAGGACTCGAGGCAAGGGAACTATCACTCAAGTCACATAGGACACCTCAGCAAACCCATGAAAACTGAAATCGCATTGCAATACTGTGTCTACAAATGAGACTGGTAAAGGTAGGCACAGGATGCAGCTCGGTGGCATAGAGCCCACCTGGCAAGTATGAGGCCCTGAATTTGGTTCCCGCTACCAAAAAAAAAAAGGAAACCGGAAAAGGTTTGAAAGATATTTACAAAAGTGCTCAGTGGTGTGGGAAAGTATGCCTTCTTATAAATTGTTAAAGAAAACCTAAGTGTCACAGCCTTTTGGAGGGCAATCTAGCAATACTACTTCAAAATTTAACCATCCATGTTTTTTGACTCAGTAATTTACCATGAACTCTCCTAGCAATTTACGCTAAGCAAGTCAACTTTTTAAAATGTACAAAGATATGTCATTGAAACATTGTTTATAGCAATAATGATGAAAGGAGTAATTCAGTGTCCATCAGTAAGGGCTGGTTAATATACTGTGGAACATCCACGCAGTGACTTATTATGCTGCCGTCCCTTCCTCCATTGAAAACATAAGTCTATCTTTATCTGGTTTTTTTTTTTTTTGGAGACAGGGTCTCGCTTTGTAGTCCAGGCTGGCCCTGAGCTCACTATGTAGCCCAGGCAAGCCTGGAACTCAGCAATCCTCCTGCCTCTGCCTCCCGAGTGCTGGGATTACAGGCGTGAGCCACCACGCCCAGCTATCTTTATCTTTTGATAGTGAAACACATCCACAAATTACTAAGTGGAATAAATGGGTTACATGACTAAATATAATTGCATACATGCAAATGTATTTATGTGAATGCATAATTACATACATGTAAATATATTTATGTGAATGCATAATTGCATACATGTAAATATATTTATGTGAATGTTTTTATACACATGGACATATGTATATGCATAAAATGTCTACAGAGTTGCTATCTTATTAATAGTCATTTCAGGACATGGAAATTATAGTTATTTATTTTCTCTGTATTGTGTAGATGTATGAAATATGTAGTTATTGTGTATTATTGGAAATAGACCATTCCATTTGGCAAAAAAAAAGTTTCCTTTCTCTTTTGAATCTTGTCCTTCTATCTGGTTTTCCTACAATACTGATTTTTTTTTTAAGAAAGGGTCTTGCTTTGTAGTTCAGGCTGGCCCTGAGCTCACTATGTAACCTAGGCAAGCCCTGAACTCAGCAATCCTCCTGCCTCTGCCTCCCGAGTGCTGGGACTACAGGCATGAGCCACCACATCTGGCTACAGTGCTGATTTTCACAGGGTTAAGAACAGGCATTCTCCAGATCAGTTTTCCAGTTCTCCCCATCTTAAACCTCAGCAGAGTCATAGAAGATTGAGGTTCTGGTCTTATCTAGAATCTAGGTATGCAGCTCACATAACTGTAAAACTGGAACCCCTAGGAGTTGCTCAAGATCATGTACAATTTTTATTTTCTCCTAAATACAAATTCACTCTTTCAACAATTTTTCTCTTACATCCTTACTCACAGCCCAATTTGAATTTCTTACAAAGTCTAGAAAAAACACTGAACTTCTAAAATAAAACAACTCTTTGAAGTTTTGCAAAGAACAAATTCCTTGAGGGACTCCACGGAATTCCCCAACAGGTGCCCCACATGAATACAAGCGACACCAGCCTCCTTCCTACAGGTACAAGTCCTCTGACATCCCTTAGGCCAGAGTCTCTCAAACATTTTGGCTGTACTCACTCATAAAAGTTTTATTTTACAAAACATGAATCCCAACCGCAGACGACTCAAGAGTTACAGAAGACAGCTCTGACTTTGGGGGATCATCTCTGGTAGCTGAGGCCTGAGTGCTGGTCTTGGGCTGCTCTCGCTGAACCTCTTTTGTCTGGGTGCAGGAGACCTGGGAAGTTCCAGGCACTTGAACACCGGGGACGTGGCCCGGGAAGGTTCACCTCTTCCCTGATTCCCTCTTCACTCTGCTTCCTGGCTGCCAGCCATGAGCCACTTCTCCATGGCCTTGCCTCTGCCGGGCTGCTCTGCTGTGGAGCCAGCCAACTATCAACTGTAACCATGAGCCAGAATAAACCTCTTCTCCTCTAAGTTGTGGGTGTCAGGTATTGTGGCTCAGTGACAAGTAGAGAGACTAAAACAGTGGCTATTCTGGGCCGGAGATCTAGTACTGTGGTTCCAGCACCTGCCTCGCAAGCAACAAGGTCCTGAGTTCTTTCCCCAGTAACCACATACAACACCAGGCATGGTGACTCACACCCTCTAGCAATCAGTACCACACACCTCAATGCCAGGTGTGGTAACTCACACCTATAATGCCAGCACTCAGGAGGCAGAGGCAGGAGGATTGCTGAGTTCCAGGTTTGCCTGGGCTACACAGTGAGCTCAGGGCCAATCTGAACTACAAAGCGAGACCCTATCTCAAACGAAAAAAAAAACAACAGAGATGAGTGTTGAATGAAGAAAAATAAACCTATCTGAAGGAGTGATTAAATCATACATCATGTTTTACTTATTTCATCCTTCTTGGAGAAAAATCATCACCTTTCTCATTTCTCTCTGAGCAAATATTCTTTTCATTTATGTGTGACTAATCAAATTGAGGCTTCCAAATAAATTGTCAGATTTTTTAATTGATTTCTAAAGGTGTTTAAAATGATTCCAGTGGACAAAGACTGCTTGAAGCAAGTGGAAAATTGTCATTCCCTTTAATCAAGGAGGTCTTAGAACACTAAAAATACTGTCACCTTAGTGGACTAATAGGAGGTTAAAGGAGCTGCTGAACAGGTGTGACTGGGTGAACGGTCATCCCTGAGAAGCCCCGGGGTGCTAGTCTCAGGACCTTTTTCAGATACCACAATCCTCGGATGCTCCTTCATATAAAATGATGTAGTATTTACATCCTACCTACACACATCCTCTTCTGTATTTTTAAGTCATCTTTAGATTACTTACCTAATACGACACAAAACTATGTACATAATCGTAATAGTGCCTGTTCAAGGGATGATGATAAGAAATCCAGTCCATATACATTCAGTGAAAGTGCCAGTTTTATATTTTGACCCATGGTGAATGGAATCCCTCGATGTGGAACCCTGTGGGTATAAAGGACTGACTCTACTTTTTTGTTGTTAGCTGCTCTGTTATGATTGCTGCAGGATTCTCGTACTGTACATCATCCTATGTGTGATTAACTCAGTCGATGACTGAGTTTTGACAACGTCATAGTGATTGAAATGCTCAGTTATGAGTTTTCAGTGGATGGAGATCGGAGGGCCAGGAAAGAGCAAGCCACGCCAACTGGAGTTGTGCCTCAGAGCTGATACCGGCAACTTGCTAACGCCACTGGATCTCCTCTCTTCCCTTTCTGTCTTCCAGGATGGCAGTGCACCCTATGGGGCCAGGTATGTGGGCTCCATGGTAGCTGATGTGCACCGCACCCTGGTCTACGGAGGGATCTTCCTGTACCCAGCCAACCAGAAGAGCCCTAAGGGCAAGGTAATTGCTCTGTTATCTCTTGAGAGCTGGCAGGGGTTGCCTCTCCTGGTGCCTGCTGTGCGGCTGCCGCACTGCTCCCGGGCCTGCAGTTCTGTGAGAGGGCAGGGAAGGTGAACAAGCTCTGTTTCCCAGTAGTGACTTGGAGGCTGTGGTAGAAACTTTGGAGAAGAGGATGGCCTTCGCGCCTCTGGCCTCCTACTCGTCCTTTGCCCTGAGTCTCCTGTGTGTTCATCTTCTACTCTCTGTGGGCTGTGTCTAATTTTTCACAGCAGCACCCACTGGCTTGCAACCACTGGGCCCCTAGAGAATCTAATAAAACCTGTTGCCTACTTCCTAGAAAAAAAACCATGCACATAACATCACCTTACAATCATTTTTGGGTGGCTTGCAGACACCCTGAAGCCTGCTCAAGGATCCCCTAAAGAGTTCTCCAGAATAAAAATTTCTTCTCCAGAATAACTTCTGGAAAGGAGATTAAAGATTTTCTCACACAGGTTAGTTTATCAGATGTTTCTCTCCAGGAAAGTGTTCATTATATTGTTAATCGTGTATAATTAATCTACTGAACGAACCAATCACAGAGACATCTGCACAAGGGGTGCTGAAAGAAATAAAAGTACCATGGAGTACTAGGTGAGATGAATTAAAAGACATGAAAATTGGGGCCGAAGGGTTAGCTCAGTGGTTCCGGCGCCTGCCTCGCAAGCGCAAGGTGCTGAGTTCGATCCCCAGTAACCACTTATAATGCTGGGCGTGGAGACACACCCACCAACAATCAACGCCGCATACCACAATGCCGGATGTGGTGGCTCATGCCTGTCATCCCAGCACTCGGGAGGCAGAGACAGGAGGATTGCTGAGTTCGCAGCGGCTTGCCTGGGCACCATAAGTGAGCTCAGGGCCAGCCTGAACTACAAAACAAGACCCTGTCTCAAAAGCAAAAAAAAAAAAAAAAAAAAGACATGAAAATTACTAAATTCTTGTCCCATGGACAGGAATGACATCAAGAGTATTACTACTTATTTAAATGCTTATAAATGAGTCATAGAATATACATACATATTAACTAATGTGTTCTACAAGCGTGTGAAATCCCATATACAGATCTCCATTGACTGCACATGCTCCATAATCATTACACATGCTAAAAGTACATTTGCACCTGACCTCTGCACTTCAGCTCCTGTGGTCTCTGTGACATAGCTCTGTGTGTGTGTGTGTGTGTGTGTGTGTGTACACAAGTGTACACGTGCACACTTGCACATGGGCATGCATACAACTCCTCTGTCCTTGTCTCTATAAGGCCATGTAGATTTCAGTTAATGAAAAAGACTGTGTCACATGCCCACCAGGCCAACAGACCATGAAATCCTGGACAGTTGTTTAGTAACACCAGCAGACTACAACAGGGACGTCTGAGATCAGAGCAGAAGTAATTCGGCTCCAAAACAAATGTCCATTTCTGAGTTATTTCTTTAAAGTATCTAGTTCAATAGGCCATTTGGTTATAACCCCAAAGCACAACTTCCCCTGTCCTCAACCCCAGAGCAAAGAAAAGAGAGGGAAAAGCCAAGATCAACAAACTGTCAAGAGTCTGGTCTCCATGACCAGACACTCCAAGACAATGTGCCCTCCAGCGTCCCTCTGTGGACTGTTCATGGACAAAACTAGCCTTCCCAAGGATACCCCCTGGCACTGGGGCTCCTCTCAAGAGGGCAGCCTAGGGGAGAAGCCAGATGTTAAATAAACCTCACTATGATGACTGCCAAGAAAGGAAAAGGACAAGATTTCTCTTAGTTAAGGGGTCAAAAGAAAAGACTGAAACACCTGCAGACTATTTAGCCCAGCTAATACCTGAGGTGTGGTGGTCCTTCTGTGCCACCCCAGCCACGTGGTTATCCCCAGAAATGCCACCTAGCACTCTCAAGGTGACCTTGTGATTCACCATGCTTGGCCTCTTGCTACTGGCTGGAAGGCCTGACATATAATAACACCTTCTGACTTGGTCTTACAAAATCATTTTATCTCACTGCTAAACCAACAATCATGTATCTGCAAATCAAGTTCACCTTAGCACAAAGGTCACCAGACAAGATACATGTCCCAGCCACCTGGCCGAAGGTGCCCCCAAATGTGGGCAGGATGAGTACGGCTGGTGCCTCCCAGCTCCTGCAGGGTGAAGGCTCAAGAAACCCGTCACACTCACAGCACACAGGTGCTCAGAAGGTCCGACTCCTCCTCCTCAGCTGAAGGGGCAGGGCTCAGGACATATGGCCACTCACACAGCTCATCCACCTGCCTCCGTTTCCCCACAGCTCCGGCTCCTGTACGAGTGTAATCCTGTGGCCTACATCATCGAGCAGGCAGGAGGCGTGGCAACCACAGGCACCCAGCCTGTCCTGGACGTGAAGCCTGAGAGTATTCACCAACGGGTCCCCCTCATTCTGGGGTCCCCAGATGATGTGCAGGAATACCTCACTTGTGTACAGAAAAACCAAGCGGCCAAGCAGTGAGTTTGACTCTGCAAGTTTCCTTCCCTTTGTCTTTTGCTAAGGACCCTAAATGCTGATAAATGCAGGTGCTACTGAGGGAGAAACAAGACAAATCCAGCAAATCACCTTCACGAGAGCAACAACCGACAGCCAGTGATAGATACAGAAGCACAGCCCATTCTGCGGTCAGTGTCAAAATAAAAACCTGTGGCTCAAAATTAAAACCTACGTGTTAAAGAAACAAATCTGATTGGTCTTCTGTCATGAACAGGCAAATAAGGTTGTATAATTCTAAACTCATCAGAGCAGGTCACCAGGAAACTAACCACTGGAGGGTAAAAAGATAAACACATCAGCTGAGAATTTGTGTTGGGCCTGGAGTGGAACGCTCACACTCAAGTAGCTTGCATGAAGCCAAGGCTTCAACCCCCAACACCAAAACAAACAAAACGTCTCCAAATTTCATCCGCCTTATGCTGTGGTAATGACATTTCTTCCTTGTGTATTTAGTCTAGTTTCTTAGAATTATTTTTGTGTCTTGTTTTGAATAGTTTTGAAGTAGACATCCATTTATGGCTATTAAATTCTGGAGTTCCTAACTATTTTCAAAGAGTCTCTAACTGGGATGATCAGCAACTGTTGGAGTGGGAAACATGGTTCCTGTGGTCAAAGGCAGATACTGAATAGAGTTAAAGTTTAAGAATCAATGCCCAGGGGCCGGAGGGTTAGTTCAGTGGTTCCGGCGCCTGCCT
>PVIC010037074.1:0-18259 GCA_004025085.1 Thryonomys swinderianus
AAAAAAAAAAAAAAAAAAAAAAAACCTAATGACTATGATGAAATTGGTTGGCTATTCCTGATATCATGGAACAAAGTGGCATAAGAATGGGGTCAAGGAGCCGGGCGTGGTGGCTCACGCCTGTAATCCCAGCACTCAGGAGGCAGAAGCTGGAGGATTGCTGAGTTCGAGGCTTGCCTGGGCTACATAGTGAGCTCAGAGCCAGCCTGAACTACAAAGCGAGACCCTGTCTCAAAAAAGAAAAAAAAATCAGAAAGAAGATACAAATAATAATAAATACCCTCACAAAGAGGATAAGGGACTTGATTGATAGAATGATCAATGAGCTTACATAAGACACAAACAAAAATCTTTACTGTAAATAATCTTAACTTTCCAATCAAAAGACACAGATTGGCAGATTGGATAATGATAAAGCAAAACCCAACTGTGTTTTACCTCAAGATACTTCATCCATAAAAAGAACTGACTGAAAGTGAAAGAATGGAAAATGATAACCCATGCAGCAGGATCCCAAAAGCAGGGGCAGCTATCCTAATTTACACAATGAGAATTTCAAGACAAAACTGGTCATAGGAGAAAAAGGTAGCCACTTTATACTACTAAATGGAAGAATTCAAAAGGCAGAGATAACAATTGTAATATATGCATCAAATACTGGCACAACCAAGGTCATAAAACAAATATTACTGGAAATCAAAGGTCAGATAAAACGTCAGATAAACATCCACACAGTGAGAGTAGGAGACTTTAGTATCCCATCCTCACAAATAGGTCAACCAAACCAAAAAAATCAACAGTGTAGAACCACATCACTAAATAAATGGACTTAACAAATATACACTGGGGTTTTTATCCCAAAACAACAGACCACACATTTTCCTCAACGGTACCTGGAACTAATTCCAAAATGGACCCCATTTTAGACTATATACCATGCTTAAATAAATATAAAAGAATAGAAATAATTTCACCCATACTATCATATCATAGCACAATGAAACTAGAAACCAATGGCAAAAGAGACCATAGAAACTATTTAAACAAGTAGAGATGATAAAATACAATCTTAAATAATCAATGATCACAGAATAAGTCAAGGAAACAATTTATACTTTCTTACAATCAAACAACAATGGCTGCATAACATACTAAAAACAATGAAAGTTTATACCGCTGAATGTTTACACTAGATTTTAAAAAGAACCATGTCAAATAACCTAGTGATGTACCTCTAGGTCCCAGCAAAACAAGAGGAATCCAAATCAAAAACTTGTAGAAGGGAAGGAATTATAGATATCAGAGCAGAAATTAATGGAATTGAGACTAAAATCAATACATGGATTAATAAATCAAAGAGTTATTTCCTTCAAAGTATAAAGAAAATTGATAAATTCTTAGCTAAACTTACAAAATAACCAAAAACACACATCAATGCAACATTATAAGAAACTTTACTTCAAAAATTTAATAGCACAATAAATTGGAGAATGCAGAAGAAATAGCTAGCTTCCTAGATAAATATGAATTAATAAAACTGACTCAAGAAGATATAAAAATCCTGACTGACCATTAATAGGCAATGAAATATAGGTAATAATAAAAACAATATGAACTAAGAAAAGCCCAGGGTCTGATGGATTCACTACTGAAAGTTACTAGAACCTTAGGGAAGGATTAATGCCAATATTCATTAATCTCTTCTGTGAAAACTAAAGGCAGGGAACATTACCAAACTCTCTCTTTGAAGCTAACATTATCCATACACTGAAACCAGAAAAAGACTAAACAGTTAAAAAAAAAAAAAAGGACAGGCCAATTTCCTTAAGGAACACAGATGCAAAAATCCTCAACCATATACTTGCAATCAGAACATAATAAATTATGAAAAAGATCACACATCATGATCAGGTTAGTTTCATCCCATGGCTCTAAGAATGTTTTAACATACATAAATCAATAAACATATCACATAAACAGAAGGATAAAATCATATAATCATCTGAATGAGGCAGTAAAAGTCTTTGACAAAATCCAACATTTATTTATCATTTAAAAACCCAGATAAAAATAGATATAGAAAGAATTTGCCTAAAGCTGACAGAAGCCATTCATGGAAAACTCACTGCCAACATGACACTAAATGGGGAAAACCTGAAAATATTCCTTTTAAAATCATGAACAAGCCAAGGGTATCCAGTCTCACCACTCCTTTTCAGTATAGTCTTAGTCATTTTCTTCATCACTGAAACATTATACCTGACACCCACAAATATAAGGAGGGAAGGTTTATCTTTGACTCACAACTTGTAGAGACTTCAGTACATCACTAGATGGCTCCAGGGTGACATGGGATAGCAGAGAAGCACAGTGGAGAAGAGCTGCTCTTGGCACAGCAGACAGGAAGCAGAGAGAGAGAGAGTGGAGGGAGGAGCCAGGGCAGGTATGGGGAGCAAGAGAAGTGCGGAGTGTCTGCAGTCTTATAGGCATTTGAGTGCAAGATAGAGCAATACAATAGAACACCGGAATTATGAAAAGAATCTTAAGCAAAGTGAGGAATTTAAGGACCAGAGGGTTAGCTCAGTGGTTCCGGTGCCTGTCTCCCAAGAGCAAGGTCCTGAGTTCGATCCCCGGTAATCACATACAATGCTGGGCGTGGGGACTCACGCCCACCAGCAATCAATACCACATACCACAGTGCCGGGCGTGGTGGCTCACGCCTGTAATCCCAACTCTCGGGAGGCAGAGGCAGGAGGATTGCTGAGTTCGAGGCTTGCCTGGACTACATAGTGAGCTCAGAGCCAGCCTGAACTACAAAGCGAGGCCCTGTCTCAAAAGAAAAAAAAAAAAAAAAGAGGAATTTAAGAATGATTATATTGGGCCAGAGATTTAACTCTGGTTCTGCTGCCTGCCTAGCAAGCGCAAGGTCCCTGATTCCATCCCGGTAACCACATACCATGATATGCTATTGGGCGTAGTGACTCACGCCCAACCAGCAATCAGTATCACACCCCACAGTGCTGGGCGTGGTGGCTCACACCTGTCATCCCAGCACTCAGGAGGCAGAGGCAGGAGGATTGCTGAGTTCCAGGCTTGCCTGGGCTACATAGTAAGCTGAGGGCCAGCCTGAACTACAAAGCGAGACCCTGTCTCAAAAAAAATAAAAATAAAAATAAAAAGATTATATTTACCAGTAACTGAAATAAAAGCACTAGCCCAGGGAAGATACATCTCCAGCAAAGATTTGAGAGGACCTCAACCTTCTGTAAACTGAATGATGAATATCTTTCTCTGCATAAAACCAGTCTGTAAACACTGAGAGATGTCCATTTTTTAAAAGGCCTAAATCTTTTATTACAAAAGATTAAAAAGTATGACACAAAATAAGTGAATACAGCCCATTAAAAGGTACAAAATGAATCTCAAGAAACCAACCCAAAGAAAATGCAGCCTTCTAGGTCACCTAACAAATCGTTCAAAACAATTGTCTCCAGGGCCAGGGATTTAGCTCAAGTGGCACCATACCTACCTTAAAAGTACAAGGGCCTAAATTCAATCCCTGGTACTGAAAAAAATATATCTTCAACATGACCAAGGAGCTAAAAAAGAACACAGACTAAACTAAATCAGGAAAAACATTTATTTTAAAAATAAAGTCAAGGGCCGGAGGGTTAGCTCAGTGGTTCCGGTGCCTGCCTCGCAAGCGCAAGGACCTGAGTTCAATCCCCGGTAACCACATAGAATGCTGGGCGTGGTGGCTCACGCCTGTAATCCCAGCACTCGGGAGGCAGAGACGGGAGGATTGCTGAGTTCGCGGCGGCTTGCCTGGGCACCATAGTGAGCTCAGGGCCAGCCTGAACTACAAAGTGAGACCCTGTCTCCAAAAAGCAAAAAAAAAATAAAAAAATAAAAAAAATAAAGTCAATATTTACTATTCTTAAGAACCAAAGAGCTGAAAAAATACCATTAATTGAATAGCTGATTTAATCAGGAAGAAGACAAAATCAGTGAACTTGAAGATGAGTCGTTCAAAAATTTCAAGCCTTAGCAGTAAAAAAGTAAAAGCAAAGGAGAAACATGCACAGAGCCTAAGAGACTTATGGGAAAACAAAAAGTAGAGTAATAGGGCTGGGGATTTAGTTCAGTGGGTCTGGCCATCTGCCTTAGAAGCACAAGGTCCTGAGATCAATCCCCGATAACCACATACCACAATACCAGGCACGGTGACTCATACCCCCCAGCAATCAGTACCACACACCACAATGCTGGGCGTAGTGACTCACGCCTGGCATTCCAGTACTCAGGAGGCAGAGGCAGGAGGATTGCTGAGTTTGAGGCTTGACTGGGCTACATAGTGAGCTCAGGGTCAGCCTGAACTACAAAGCAAGACCCTGTCTGAAAATCAAAATGAAAGAACAACAAAAAAGTAGATCAGTAAATACATTGTAGGAGTTGAGAAAGAAAAGAGAGGAAGGGACAAAATTTTGAAAGAGAAACACTAATCAAAGACTTCCCAAGTCTTTTGGTATCTGGTATTTTGATACCAAGTCTTTTGTATCTTCCCAAAGGATAAATACAAAGGATTCTACAGATTCTAACAAATATAATCTCAAAAATCCTATACCAGGAAATATAATAGGCAAACTGCCAGAATAAAATGCAAATAAATTCTTGAATGTAATGATAGTCTCCACACAAAAGCTAGCCTCTAAAGATTATTAATAAAGTGCTCGCTTCTGCAGCACATATACTAAAATTGGAACAATACAGAGAAGATTAGCATGGCCTCTACACAAGGATGACATGCAAATTTGTGAAGCATTCCATATTTTTGCCCATCAACTGGAGAGTGGATAAAGAAGATGTGTTTTTTTTATAAAATGGAGTATTACTCTGACAAGATCGATCCATTTAGGTGCAAATGGAGACACCTGGGGGATATACTAATAAGTGAAACAATAGATCACAGATAGGCAAATTCCGGATCCTCTCTTTGACATGAACACCTGTAGATGCAAATGAGCTCTAGAACGTATGACAGCTTTTATAGAGTGGGAAATTTCCATAGGAAATTTGGTGTGGGAATGGGGAGGGGAAGGAATAAATATGATTCAGAAAGAAAATAAAAGAGTATGTATAAAGGGGGTGGGGAGGTGCGGGTGGGTAGGGATATGGGTGAAAATGAGAATTAACTTGTGTCATATACTGATACAAATTCCCCAATGTTATACGTGATTGTGAGATGTATATAAATTGTACCAATAAAGAATTCAATTTTTAAAAAAGATTATCAATAAATATCTCAGTAGAAATTTGCAGGCTAGAGTACAGTGGGTTGATACTCTCCAAGTGCTGACCGAAAAAACTTTAATAAAAATACTACATCTGGGAAAACCCTTCCTTCAAAAACGAAGAAAAACTTAAAGCTTTCCTAGACCAACAAAAACAGGAATCAAGCTACAGCTAGAACTGCTATACAAAAAGCAGAGCTGAAACAAAGACTCTGAACAACAGCTCCAAAGCTATGTGAAAGTATAAAGTTTTCTGATAAAAATAAATGTAAGGATAAATATAAAATTCTGTATTATAATTTTGGTTCATAACTCTACTTTTTAAAAATTGTTTTTATTGCTACATTTTATATACACATGATCACACTTGAATTTGAGAATTGGTATCAGTATATGACATGATTTAATTCTTATTTTTTCCCATTCCCCTGCCCACCCTACAACCCTCCACCCCCTATATACATAAGCTTTATTTCCTTTTTTAACCACCAGATTTCTTCTGTCCCTTCATTACTTACCCCTACTCTTTTCCCTTTGAATATTTTCTATTTCACAATACTTGTCATACATACTGGAACTCATTTACATCTTCAGTTTCTCATACCAGAGAAAAGATACAGTATTTACACATCTGTGACCTATTTGTTTCACTTATGAATATATCCTCAAGGTAAGTCCACTTGAGTATAAGTGACTGAAATTTCCTATCATTCTTTATGGCAGAATAATACTCCATTTTATTTAAAAAATCAGATTTTTTGTATCCAGTCTCCAGTTGATGGGCATTTGGGCTAGGTATCACAAACTGAGCTGCTAGAAACATGGCTGCTATAAACACATGTCACTGTGATATGAATATTCTAATTCTTTCTATTTGTACCAGCAGGGGAACAGCAGGGTCAAAACCCAACTTTTTATATACATATATATATATTTTTTTTTTTTAATGGAACCAAGGATCAAACTCAAGACCTTACACTTATCAGGCAGGTGGTGGCACCACTGAGCTACATTTCCAATCCTTCGTATCATTTTTAAGAGATAAAAGGATATAAGTAATTATAAATCTATGTTGGTGGTTATATAATATATAAAGATGCAATTTGTGTTAGTCCTTTAAAAACCAGAGAGACATTCTCCAAAACATAATACTTCTGTTTGAATAGTGAAGCACTTCAACAGAAATGTGCATGCTATAGTAAACCACAAAGCATGTAAAGATGTTTAGGGCAAGAGGAAGTTTTTAAACACAAAAATTGATTTTAAAATTTAAAAATAGAATATACAATGCTGCAATTCCAGTTCTGAATATAAATTTAGAAGAATTTAGTGCAGAATGATGACCTCTTATATATATGGAATTTAAAAACTAAAAAAAGTTGAAGACATAGATACAGGTAATAGTAAAATGCTTGTTCCCTAGGCGGGCGCAAATGTAAAGATATTGAAAAGATGCACTTCAAAAGGTGCAATTTTGCAATTTAATAGAATAAATCTAGATATCTAATATATAATACGATGACTATAGTTAACACTGCATTATGTACTGCAAATTTCCTAACAGAATATATATTAGGTGTTCTTTTTTTTTTTTGAGGCAGGGTCTCGCTTTGTAGTCCAGGCTGGCCCTGAGCTCACTATGTAGCCCAGGCAAGCCTCGAACTCAGCAATCCTCCTGTCTCTGCCTCCCGAGTGCTGGGATGACAGGCGTGAGCCACCACGCCCGGCACTTTGGTATGCGGTATTGATCGTTGGTGGGCGTGAGTCTCCACACCCAGCATCGTATGTGGTTACTGGGGGTCGAACTCAGGACCTTGCGCTTGCGAGGCAGGCACCAGAACCACTGAGCTAACCCTCCGGCCCTATATTAGGTGTTCTTAAGAAACATACAGTAATCAGAAGAGATGATAAATAGATCATTGGCTAGACAATATATACGAGTATCAAAATGTCATGCTGTATATGTTAAATATACATAATTTTAGAAGTAAAATTTTAAGGCAGTGTCTTAAATAGATATTTTATATCCATGTTCATAGCAGCATTAATCATAATAGCCAAGAAGTGGAAGCAATCCAAGTGTTCAACAGATTAATGTATAAATAAAATATAGTATATATATATATATATATGATGAATATTATCCAGCTTGTAAAAGGACAGAAACTCTGGGCCAGAGGGTTAGCTCAGTGCTTCCGGCACCTGCCTTGCAGTGCAAGGTCCTGAGTTCAATCCCCGGTAACCACATACAATGCTGGGCATGGAGACTCACGCCCACCAGCAATCAATACCACATACTACATACCACATACCACAGTGCCAGGCATGGTGGCTCACACCTGTAATCCCAGCACTTGGGAGGCAGAGACAGGAGGATTGCTGAGTTCCAGGCTTGCCTGGACTACATAGTGACCTCAGAGCCAGCCTGAACTATAAAGTGAGACCCTGTCTCAAAAAAAAAAAAAAAAAGGACAGAAACTCTGACACATGTAATGCTACATACAAACTTTGAATACATTATGCCCAGTGAACTGAGCCCAGGCACAAAAAGACACTGCAGGATTCCACTTAAATGAGCTACAATACCCAAATTCAAACAAACTAGAATGACAGAACTGAGGGCATAGTAGGAAATAAGACAGTGTTTAATGAGTATATAGAGTTTCTATTCTGCAAAATGAAAAATTTCTGGATTTGGTTAAACCACAATGGAATGTACATACAATTTTAAATGTTTAAGATGGTAAATTTCATGTCAAATACATTTTATCACTATTTGAAAAAAAATAAAACAGCAATATGTCTGCTGTGCCAGGCACTATGATGTGTCTTTAGTGAAATTATATTTTAGAACAATTTCCATATGTGATGTTTTATATTTATGCCTATTTTACAGATATTGAAACTAAGACTTTGAGTAACTCTGTGATTTTTAGCTTCTCACAGCTATTACAGCGTGGGTCCAGAGTTAGATATCTAGATTTCCACTCTGTTTTACCCAGAATTGCTGGGTTACTTGTCACATGCTACCAGATAAATTAATGTAACTGGGATCCTAAGTTTCCTCGTTTTTGGACTGGGCACAGTAAAAGTATATGCCCTTGAAGCCAGGTTTCATGGGGCATACCTGTAATCCTTGCACTCTCAGGGGCTGTGGCAGGAGGATCCTAAATTTGAGCCTGGCCTGAACAACTTAGCAAGTCTGTCCCAAAATGAAAAGAAAGAAAGAAAGAGCTGGGGATGTAGCTCAGAACAAAGGTCCTGGGTTCGATTCTCTAGTACTGGAAAAAAATAGTACATGCTTTCTAGATTTTTGTAAAGATTAAAATAGATGGTGTATGTTAAATGCTTCCCACATGATCTGGCACATAGTGAACATTCAGTAAAGACAGAATTTGTTATGAACAAGACTATTTCATGTACCCAGATATTTCTAACTCCAAAAAACAGAATCTTAATATTCCACAAAATATCTCATTTTGTGTTTCTATAGGCTAGATAACCATATCTTTAGATAAATCTATATTAAGAATATCATAATTCTATATATTTTCCATACCAAAGTATTTCCTTATACGTATATATCTCCTTACAAATAGGAAAATATAGGGAAATTATAATTCCTCAAATTTCTTGACAGAATGCTCTGTACTTGTACTATGATGACCCCTCTTGTTCAATAATGGTATAAGAGAAGTAGTCATTAATATATACTGAAGTATAAGGTCAAGCAAGCTGATAAATTTGACCAATAAGAAGTCCTTTGAGATTCAGAAATTTTGTGACTTACACAGAGAACAGATGCAATAGCAACATGGTATCAATTTCCATTACCCTCCTCACACCATAGACATCAAAACAAATAGGCCAGATGATGGGCCCTATCAGCAGTGAAGAGCCGGGTTGCTGAGAAACCCATTTTCAACAGTATCACAAGGTGATGAACAGTTCTGGAGCTCACAAGTACAGTCTAAAGGAAGGAAAGATGAATATGAAAACTTTTATACCTTTGTTGGAATCAGGAAAGTGGTAAGAAACCACCTCACAGCAGTCTTTCTCAAAATAGTGAGGAGAGGTATGGGCTTGCAGCAGCATCTTAAAAGTCAGCCTGTCTTGGGTCAGAGATTTAGCTCAGTGGTTCCGGTGCCTGCCTCACAAGTGCAAGGTCCCGAGTTCAATCCCAGATAACCACATACAATGCTGGGTGTGGTGACTCACGCCCACCAGCAATCAGTACCACACACCACAGTGCTGGGCGTGGTGGCTCACGCCTGTCATCCCAGCACTCAGGAGGCAGAAACAGGAGGATTGCTGAGTTCAAGGCTTGCCTGGGCTACATAGTGAGCTCAGGGCCACAAAGCCAGACCCTGGACTACAAAGCGAGACCCTGTCTCAAAAAAAAAAATCAGCTTGTCTTTTCATGATTTGGGAGAATCACAGGACATTTTTCTCCAGCCCTGGGCCAAACTGCAATCGAACCTTGACTACCTTTGTCCATATACAAGTTTGTGCATATACTGACACAGAGAAGACACTCTACATATACTATATACCAGAAATAATCTGATTCTTAGAACAGCATTGGTGGTATATTTTATTATTTCTAAATTGCAGATTAAGAAACAGACTCAGAAGACTACAGGAATGTGCTTTAAGTTCGAAATTAATAAAAAGAAAAGCTACATCTGATTCAAGGGCCCATATCTTTTACCGTGCACCATACTGCCTTTGGTTTTACCAGGGTACAAAGCTGATATTGTGTGTCATTCTGAATGAATTGTAAGATCTTTAAATATAGAGAAAATTTTAACCTCCCCTTAAACTGGTAGTTTCTAATCCAATGCAAAGCAAACACTCATAGAAGAATTGTTACTCATTCCATGGGGATTAATTATATACTTAACACATTCAATTAAAAAGGACTATTACTGTGTGTCATGGTAATGGCAATAATATTCCTTGTTCCCCAAAGTTTGCAGATGTGTGTGGGGAGCAAATAGAGGGAGATACAGAGAAAGAGAAAGACAGAGACAGAGAAAGAAGACAGAGGGAAGGAGGTTGGGTGGCAGCAAGAATTTTTCAAGGTAACAAAGCAATTAAATACCTCACTGTGAATTCAAAATACATAGTAGTAATTCTACATGGTTTTTGTTGTTATATAAACAGATCATTTTTTAAAACTTCTCTGCTATTGCTTAAATATGGCTTGTCCCCTTTAAAAATTATGGTGGAGTGTCATTTCCTTTGTGATGTACTAAGAAGGTAGAAACAATCTGACTATATTTTTAGGGTGGAGCCTCTGTGAGTGATTGGGATTAAAGGTCATCATGGCAAGGTCTTCTTAAAAACTGGTTACTTTGTAAGAAAAGAGAGGGAGACCAGAAGATGTGCATGGATACTCCCTGTCTTTTACCATGTGATGCCCTGCACCCTCTTTGAACGCTGTCAAAAGGAAAGCCATCACCCAGTTCAGCCTCCTGACCTTGGATCAGAACTATGAACCAGAATAAACCTCTTTCTTTGAAATCTTACCCAGTATGTAGAATTGTGTGATTAGCAACAAAATACAGACTAAAGACATTCCCTTTATATATGATTTTTCATATCTAAAATGTAGAGAATAATTATGATGAGAATTAAATTGTGTGTGTATGTGCATGTATGTTTAGAGGGATTGGCATTTAATTAGTGCTTGGTAAATATAAGTATTCTGGGCCATATGTTATTGTGTCTTAAAACTGTGTATTTAAATCTGGGTATGGTGGCTCATGGCTGGAACCCTAGCACTATGGGAGGGAAGGCAGGAAAATCACAAGTGCCAGCTTAGCTTGGGAAACTTAAGAGACTTAGTGACATTCTGTCACAAAATTAAAAATAAGGACTGGGAACGTAGCTCAATGCAAGGGCCTTTGCTTCATTTCCTAATACTGAAAATAAGACAAAACAAAACTGAACTAAAAACCAGCACTGCCTTTTTAACCACATGTAGTAGTGCATTCCTGTAATTCCACCGCTTGACAGGTTGAGACAAGAAATTGAGTCTATTCTGGGAAGACTAGGAAGACCTTGTCTCAAAAACAAACAAAACTTATTCTTTCTTTGGTCTGATGACCCAAATTTATAGCAGAATTGTCAGAATTTTTCAGATGTTTCTTCCAAATGTCTATTTCCTCATTATATCTTATTTGAAGCCTAAAGTTAACCTGACCTTAGTGAAAGGTAATATTTTTGAAACTCTATGTTTACATTGGTTATGTTCTGAACTGTGTCACTCCTCATTGCAAGGGTTGAATCTTTATCCCTAGTATACCAGAATGTCACTGTATTTAGAGATAGAGCCTTTAGAGGGGAAATTATGTTAGAATAAGGTTGTTAGTATTATATGTAGCTAAGTTGAACAGAAATTAATATATAGCCAGAGAGGATTGAACCCTCCAGGAACTCAGCACACACACAAAAGGTAGAGTCATCAGTAGTGTGGCTAGGGGCACGTCTAAAGAGAGTCAGGCCTCAGGATAAAGATGTAATAGCTAGGCCTGCAAGATAAACAGCAACTTGATATTGTACTATAATTAGTAACATCTGATGTAGTGGGCCCATACAGGCATCAGGCATGGAGGTGCATGGCTGGAACACTCAGGCCCATACTCCCTGCCTTTCCCCAAAATGCCTTTATTCTCTGTTCTTACCCTACAACCTGACTGTTTCCCTACTGATCAATATTATCTAATTAGCTATAGTTATAATCCTATCAGTTGACTGTAGTCTAACCCATACTGTACATATGTCATTTTGCCATGTAAAGTACCCTGACAAAGGACCTCAGTGGCTGGTCACCCCTTTCAAGACCCCTCCTGTCTCTCTTAGGAGCCTTCTCTTGATAAAACTTCCTTTACTTCCATTGTTCATTAAAATTCACTCATCAATATCGGAAAGGTACAAACTCCACACATCTGACATCTAACAGCTCAAGAGTGATATTTTTCCAATATCATTAGGGTATATCCTAATTTGCTAACTGAGGTCCTTACCACAAGAAAACATTTGACCACACTTAAGAGACAGTAAGGATGTGCACACAGAGGAAAAGTAAGAACATAGTGACAAAGAGACCACCTGCAAGGCAAGGACAGAAGCCTTAGGGGAAACCAAGACTACCAGTACCTTTATCTGGTTGCCTCCAAAATTGTGAAAAAATCCATTGCTCTTGTTCAAGCTGTGTTTTGTTTAGTTGTGTTTTGTTATGATAGTCCTAACAGACAAATACAATATTCTTTTTCTTATCTCTCTCTCTTTCTCTCTTTCTTTCTTAACTAAGAACAGGGAATTCATCTAATTCATTGTTCTTAAACCAGTACACACAGTTGCATAATCAATGTATGTTTCATGTATACTGTCAATGAATTAGAGTCGGAGAAGGTATTATTATTTACTTGAGAAATGAGTGGGAAAATAGCAGAGTGAGGACATGTTAGAAGCAGGGGGGTAGTCCTCAGCACTGAGGGAGGCTAACGCAGGAAAATAGGAAGTTCAAGTCTTGTCTGAGCAACTTACTGAAAACTTAGGTTCAACAAAACTTTTTTAAAGCCTGAAGATATATCTCAGGGGTAAAGCATCCCCAGGTTCTATCCCCAGTACTGTTTAAAAAAAATGTATGTAGATTTAGAGTCATGTAAACCTGGAATTAAATTCCCATCCTAACTTCACAGCTGAGCAGCTCTGATTCACAGCACCCACTCCAGGGTCAGGCTGCCTGACCCACACCAGGTTCATTATGAACTCTTAGTGTGTTCACAGGAAATTCTCTTAACTTGCCTCGTGTGATTCATGGTCTTATCCACAAATGAGGTAATAATAGTTACTGTATCTTAGGGCATGTAAGGTTTAGAGAAAATAATGACACTTTTAAGTACCTGGCTCAGTTTAGAAATTAATAAAATTTAGTTCATAAAGATTCCCTTAAGCACTTATACAAACCCCATAAATGTTGGCAATTAATAATAAATATGGCAATTGCTACTAATTAATTTCATTTAATTCTTTTAACAATTCAGTATAGTGATAGTAATATCAATGTTCTACAGAAATTGAATTCCAACAGTTAGGGATTGATGTGAGTGAGACAGAAGCTGTCTTATGATTCTGTCTGGTTCTAAGCTTACTTTCTGAGTCTAAACTAGTTTACAATAACCCTGTGACTGGTGTGCCTGTGTGATACCTTGTGTGGCCTGTATGTAAAAAATTTTACCTTGTGAATCCTTTCATGAAATTTATATACATATATTTTCTAGAAAACATGTTTTACCATAAAGAAGAAAATATTTTTACCAGCATAGGATTAGCACGTGTTAATGTACACCACTGTATGAGTAGCATGTGTTGTATGTGTCAAACTCCCTATGGCATAAAAGATGAAGCATCTGGCTGTTCAGCTCCATATTCTGGCTGCATGCTTGTGGACTGTGCCTCAGGAATTGCCCTTCGCAGAGCCACCACTCAAGCTCTGCAACTCTTTGTGATTGTCACATTGCTCATCTGGAATGCCCCAGTTGACTCCCCAGCTTTCCTGGCCTCCAAATTGCCGAGGGTTCCAGTGTGCAGTCTCCAGATTGCTGAGTTCCAGTGCTGCCTGTTGGACATCCCCATGTATTCACAGTGTGTGGCTAGGTGGAAGAATGATCCTGCACCCTTGGCACTGCTTATACTGTGATTGAGATGCCCTGTCTCTTGCTGTGAATGTGATAAATGCTCAATAAACCATTGTATTCAGGAGACTCCTTGACTCTTGCTATCTGTGTTTGCTCCTCTGAGCCTCAGAGTAGCCTAAATCAGAGGCCTTTGGCCTCAAGAGTAGCCTCCGTTTCCACTCATAACAGGGATTCTGACCAAATACCTCCTGAAAGGAAAGTTTGGTCAAATAGAAAAAAGTTATACATTTGAAAATGGTATTATTAGTATTATTAGTAAGTCTGAATTTCATCCTACTTTGTTTTGGGGGATTGAACCCGTGTTCTATGCAAGTGCTCTATTACTGAGTTACTCTCTAGTTCTCATTCTCAGATTTTATCTATTGAATTAAATTCAGTAGAATTCTCAGCTTCATTGAAAAGAAACAAACCAGGCGTGGTGGCACACACTTGTAATTCCAGCACTCTGGGGAGGTGTATACAAAGGATCCCAAGTTTGAGCCTATAATTTAATGACCTAGAGACTCACTGACTTTAAATAATTCTTTTAAAAAAGAAAAGGTGGGAATGTACCTCAGTGTGATGGTTCTGATTCATTCACCAGTACTGAAAACAAAACAAAACAAAAACATGCACAAAGGAGACTGAATATTATGGAGTGGAATTCATACTATTTTTAGTGTGAATACAAAGGTGACTGCAACTTGCACTGCAAAATGAAACTCTTAAGAATTAGGGTTTTTTTTTTTTAGAGGTAAGAACTTCTCCAAACTTCCTCCTGCTGAACATATAACCAATAGCCCTTCCCCTCCAGCCCCAGCAGGCTAGAGCCCAGTTTCCTTTCCACTAGAAGAGGAGAAGGAGCTGAGGATGGCTAGAGATGATAAAGCAAGTGCAGAGGTCCGCATTAGCTCTCCGTGCTCTCCTCCTGTCTATTCCTCACTACAAAAGACCCTTATCCACCTGTACACAGGAAGGTGGTGATTTCAGGCAAAGAGGCCTCTCTATCTTCTCACAGCTAGCTCTGAATAACTCTTTTTTTTTTTAACCAAAATATATGCCTTGGTTTGATTTCATCAGTGCCAAGTGAATGAACCTAAACATATAAACCAAAATGGCCAGTAACATGACCGTGCTTATTTTAAAGGTATGCCTAGAATTTAAATTCCGTCACGTAGCTATGAAATGGGAAAACAAAAACAAAAGATGGAACAGAGACTGAAGGTCTCGAGGCTGACAAACTAAGGCTTGTCCCTCCTGCTAAACCCATGAAGGTCACTGCGCCCGGAAGACGAATTGCTGAAACACAGCTGCCTACCTCCCTTTGTCTGAAAGATAAACTGTAAAAGTAACATTTACACCCACCTCCTTACCCTTTACAAAGCCTTGCTTCTGCAAAATTCTGCTTGCTCCCCCTCCCTGCCTGAAGAATAGATACATATGAGAACAAACAGAGAAATGGGGCTGTGACTCTGGAGGGTGACTTCCACTGAGCCGGCTAGTGATAATAAACCTGCCTTTCCCTTCAGTTGTCTGAGTGCCGCGCTCTTCCCTGGTCTGCCCGCCCTCCAAGTGCCACTTCAGGTAAACCTCTTAACTAACAGTATTTGGTGCATCTCTGTATTCCAATTATATGTCACAGGGTCTAGTACATGAGAACAATGCTCTCAGTAATTTCTTTTTTAAAGAATGAACTAGAGCAATATTTCTCAAACATTTTGCTCTCAGAAATTCTTTATATTCTTAAAACTGTGAGAGGATGTAAAGGTATTTTTGTTTATGTGGGTCATATCAATTGATTTTTACCATATGAAAGACTAAAACCAAGAAGAATTTTGAAACGCAAGAATATACAAGTTAGGCACAGTGGCGCACACAGCTACTCCACAGGCTGAGGCACCAAGATCAAAAGTTTCATCTTGAGTTTGGACAAATTAGACCTTTTCTAAAAAAAAAAAAAAAAAAAAAAAACAGAGGAAGGTCTAGTGTGTAAGTGACAGAGGGCCTGCCCAGCACAAAGGGGACTCAGAGTTCAATCATCAGTAGGAAGAAGAGGAGAATAAGGAGATATGTAACAGAGGCATTCTGTTTGATTTCAAAGTAATATTATAAACACAGGTTCTGCCTTCTCTGTAGAACTCTTCTTTTCATTAAAGGGTAAACAAAAGCGGAGCACTCACCTTTCAGCATGAAAATAATTTTGATTTTCACGAACCCCATGAAGTGGTCTTTTGAACCCCTAACCTACACAGAAATGTTGCAAATTGTGAGGAACTATAAATTTAGGAAAATCCACAAGTAAAGCTCTGACTTGTAACTTATCTTGTGGATTCACTGCTGTCCACTAAAATGGGTAGCAAGGCTTGCCTTGGGAAGCATTCACTAACTGAGAAGGGAAGCCTGATGCTGTACTAAGGAGACAGACAATCAAAAAAATCATAAATATGAATCAAACTAGAAAGATAATTCAAGAAAACAAAATATGAGTAGAGGAGTATATGAAAAAGAGCAATAGTCTTTGATCTGGCCCTCAGCCACCTATCCTGGTAGTCTTGTTTATCTTCCCAAATGGCTATAAGTTAATGTTGTCTTTGGCCTAACCATATAATTGTACACCTACATTTAGAACGGCATAATTTTCCACTGCAGTTCACAAGCCACTAAATGAACAGTGAATGTTCTTAAAACACTGTAATTGGGATTCTGAGACTCCTAGAGACATGTGTTAGGGCACAAACTGGTTAAAACTAATGTTCAAATTGTAAATGTCATGGTTTTGTTGAGAAAATGTCTTTTCCAAAAAGGATATAATTTACTTATTTATTTAAAAATATCTATTTCCATTACTAAAATTATAATTCTCCTTTTGAAGTGAACATTAATACTTGAAATTATTCAGAGTATATGGAAAACACATGAGGCTTTAAAAATCTGTTCATTTATTTCCTGCCTTGCTATGTGTTAACTCTGCAAAACTGTTCATAACAATTCACAAGCCCACTATAATTTTTAGAAAACTAGGGCCGGGGATTTAGCTCAGTTGTACTGTGCCTGCCTTGTAAGCACAAGGGCCTGAGTTCAATCCCTAGTACTAAAAAAAAAAAATTAGAAAACTGGTGAATGATTGGTTTCTATGCTTGGTGGAATATAGTTATTAACTAAATAGCCAATATTTCTTTTTCTGAGACAGAGTCTCAAAATTTGTGATCCTCTGCCTCAGCTTCCCAAATGCTAGGACCACACGTGTGCACCTTTACCCCAGCTGATCTCCAACTTTTAATTCTGCAAAGTGTCCAACATATACAAAATTTGAAAGAATTGAAAAGATGACGAAAAGAGAATTCAAAGACAACTTTTGTTTGTTTGTTACATTTTTGTTGTTGTTGTTTGCTATAGGGAATTTAACCCTGGGCCTTTCACCAAGCCGTATCTTCAGTTGTTTTTGTTTTTGTTGCTTTGGATGGGTCTTACTAAGTCAATAAATTGCTGAGGCTGGGCTTAAACTTGGAATCCTACTATCTCAGTGCTAGCAAGATAAGAGAAGGAGCCTGGCAAGGCTGGCTGGAAGGCCTTATTTGTTTTTTGTTGTTGTTTTGTTTGGTTTTGTTTTTGAGAGAGGGTCTCGCTTTGTAGTTCAGGCTGGCCCTGAGCCCTCTATGTAGCTCAGGCAAACCTCGAACTCAGCAATCCTCCTTCCTCTGCCTCTCAAGTGCTGGGATTACAGGCCTGAGACATCAAGCCCAGTTGGAAGGCCTTTAATTGGAGAGCCATTTCTAAGGGAACTACCCAGGTAACCCTAGGATTACAGGTATACACCACCACGCCCAGCTCCAAGCACAAGTAGGAATATTCTTCCACATTTTGGTATACACTGTCTTATTTATCATCTATCACTTACCTACCTAAATTTTATGTTGAAACATTGGAAAGAAAAATGCAAACATTATGATCTTTCACTCCTGAATACTTAAAGCCAGTTTTCTTGAAAAATGTCCCACAATATAAATTGGTCAGTTTCCTTACAATTACATTCAGATGAAATATTTTTGGGAAGAATACCACACTTAGCATTTTACACTGGAATGTATATAAAGTCTTTTGCTCATTATTGGTTAAAAATGGCTAATGCCGGCCTGGAGGGTTAGCTCAGTGGTTCCGGCGCCTGCCTCGCAAGCGCAAGGTCCTGAGTTCGATCCCCGGTAACCACATATAATGCTGGGCCTGGAGACACGCCCACCAACAATCAACACCGCATACCACAATGCCGGACGTGGTGGCTCA